>ML373144.1:100799-126023 GCA_005239525.1 Nicotiana knightiana | reverse complement strand
AGACCATTATGCCTTTGATTAATATCATGAAGTAAACTTTTTAAACTTACGTATTTTCTGAGACCCATGAACAGATGATAGAATATTATGACAGATGGGGAATCAAGAACATAAGCATCTCTAATATTTCCATGAATAGAGTCATTTATGGAAATTGTGCGTTTGCTCGCTTCGTTTGTGTGGTATAGATCATGCCAAAAGAAAGAAGGATAGACTTAACATACCTGAGTGATCTTGACAATCCCTCTAACACACGTCGATTGCGAAAAAACACATAACGACTTATTGAAGTAGGGAAAAATCTGCATGATATTCTTGAGAAAGATTGCACCGTACTCCCTTAGAATCGGAAAATCTCGTTGTTATAACATTACGTAGTATAATTTCGTATGAAGATTTCGTGGCTAGAGATCCGTTACATTCAGATGAAATGAAGCATCTCAAATTTGTGCTTTAGAGAGGCTTTTGTATTAGTGGGTGTGGGCCTCACTTTTGGGGACTGGTCATGCCGAAAGACCCCTTAATATGCCACATCCTAATGACTTGAGAGTCACTTAGTTAATCTTGTGTTGCTTCCATGTTGGGTTTCAAGAATTTGTCCAAAAGACAATCCAAAATGTCTTAATTAATATCAGATTTCCTAATTAACTTGGTAATTCCCCACTAATCCAACAATTAACCAATCACCCACATAATTAAGAATTATCTCAATTTACTTAAAATACTACTCATTTTTAACACACTTTATACACTTTACTATCATTATAATGACCCGATCGATCATTTTGCGTTATCGGACCCTGTTCCCTTAAATGAAACTTCCCATAGCGGCTTATTGTGATTTACGACTTGTGGGGGCGGGTGATCTGGGACTCGGAAGTGTTTAGAGTGCTATAGGAACACTTGGTTCCTTAAGGTTGGACTTTAAGGCCAAGTTTAACTTCGGTCAACATTTTGGGTAAATGACCTCGAATCGAGTTTTGTCAGTTCCGGTAGCTTCGAATGATGATTTCAGACCTGGGCGTATGTTCGGAATGGGTTTCTGATGAATCGGGTGTGTTTCGGTGCCCAATATTGAAATAAGAAGTTCCTTAAGTTCCTATTGTAGTTTGGGACACATTTTTGTGTTATCGAGATCCGAACAGCATTCCAAGACAGGGAATAGTTCCGTTATCTCATTTATGACTTGCCTGCAAAATTTGGTGTCATTCCGAGTAGTATAGCTCGGTTCGGCACGTTGTTAGCAAAGTTAAGAAAATGTCAAGTTCCTAAGTTTGGTTCTAGGGGTTTTGAGGTGTGATTTTGAGTTTTAGCGTTGTTTTGGGTATTCTGAAGGCTCGAGCAAGTTCGTGTTATGATTTGGGACTTGTTGGTATATTTGGACGGGGGCTCGGGTGGGCCCAGGTGCCTCCCAGACACCACACGAGGCCAAAAACTAGCTGAAATAGCTGCTAGTGCACCTATTCTGGTGTTGACCGCAGGTGCGGTTGCCCAGTCGCAGGTACGGGACCGCTCCTGCGGTCCCAGCCTCGCAGGTGCGACACCCAGCAGGCAGGCCATTTCTCGTAGGTGCGGACAAAGTTCCGCAGGAGCGGAGCCACAGGTGCGGGCCCAGGCTTCCTCATCCATTTTCGTAGGTGCGAGCCTTTGCTCGTAGGTGCGAGACCGCATGTGCAGTCCTCGAGCCGCAGGTGCGGAAACACTGTCAGATAGTGTGTTTCTTAAATACGAGATTCTTCATTATTTCTTCACTTCTTCTTAAATACGGGATTCTTCATTATTTCTTCACTTCTTCATTCATTAGAACACCTTGAGAGCTTGGGAAAAGGGCTCAACAACTCAACCACTGAAAGGTAAGTAGATTCTATCCTAGAGTTAGTTAATGCATGCATTCTTAGTGGAATTTAACTACTTGATTAGTGAAAATTTAGGAATTTGGGTAGTAACCTAGGGCCTACGAGAATTTAGAAAATTACCCGTCAATTAGCTATGAAATCAAGTAAAAATCATGTATTAATGATCCTTAGGCTATGGGTGAGTGTTTCCTTCGAGAATTTTTGGAATCCGAGCGTGCGGGCCTGGGGTTGGATTTTAGGATTTCTTCAAGAATTGTGAATTTGGCTAATTAATAGGATAATTCCATGCTTTGAATATAAATTGATATATTTTTATAACATTTGGCTTGTTTCGAGTCTGTGGGTGTCGAGTTCGGAGTTTCGGGCGCATTCTTGACCTAGGGAGTAGGTGCGATGCGAGGTGAGTCTCCTTTCTAACCTTGTAAGGGGGAATTGTCCCCCTAGGTGATTTAAATGCTATATTTGATAATTGTGGGGGCTACGTACGTACAAATTGACGAGAGTCCGTACGTAGCGGCTATTACCATTATGTCCGGGTAGTTAGGCTCACATCATGCCTTGTGTTTTTACTTGATATGAACTATATGCATAACAAATTAAATGTTACATGTTGCTTACTTCCTTGGGGTCATGAAAATTTGAGACACTTGTAAGGAATTGTTCACTGAAAAGTAATTTAAAAAGGAATAATGTGTATGCATGTGACCGCTTCGCAATTTACATTCCGCGAGCGGAGTGTGATTTTCCCCCACTCTTATGGGAACGGGCCGTACGCCACGGCGGATTGAGAGATGAACTTTTGGTATGGGCCGTTCGATCGTCGGCAATGCATAGAGAGGTTGAGAGATGCACTTTTGGTACGGTCCGTTCGATCCTCGGCAGTGCATAGATATGAGTACTTTGTAGAGAGGATAAGGTTCGGGCCGTTCGACCCTTGGTAGTGCACAAACATGACTATCTTGTGACTCCGGACGGTTGTCCTTAACCTGCATGCGCATGATTTATTTGTTACTAAATTCATGGATATTGATTTGACAGATATTTGGGGGGAAATGAAGTGGTAATTGTTTTATTCAATCCCAGTACTTTCTTGGATTTCAGTACCTTATATATATATTTGTTGTTTCACTTCCTTCACATGCCTACCATTTATATCATATTCTGTTAAATTATACTGTTGGACCTTAGTGAGTGTCTGTCGACCTCTCATCACCACCTCTTCGAGGTTAGGCGGGATACTCACTGGGTACATATATATTTATGTACTCATGTTACGCTTCTGTACTTAATTGTACAGGTTCTGAGGCTGGTGCATCTGGTTGTCGGACCGGAGCTTGACTTGATATTAGACATACCTGACTTCACGGTGAGCTGCTTTTCTCCTGACAATCTCCGGCAGCACCATGGGGTTTTCTTTTGCTTATTTCCCGTCTATTTCCTTCAGACAGTGGGACTGTATATTATATCTTTTGTATATTCTGTTAGTATGCCCGGACTTGTGACACTAGTTCCTGGCACACACGTGATAGTTGGTATGGATTTCGGGTTTGTATATATATTGACTCACGCCTCTTCATGACTACTTTTGATTAAAACTGACTATTTATCCTTGTCGAATCATGTTTTAAGTTTTAAAACCTGAGTATATTTTAAAGTGTTTAATCTAATAAGAAAGAACCAATTGAGAGTTGGCTTGCCTAACCCCGCTGTTGGGCGCCATCACGACCTAAGTTAGGATTTTGGGTCGTGACAATCATCGTCGTGTGGTACCTTGTATGGCACTAGTCCATAAATACCGAGTATTATTTCTTGGACCAAATTTTATCCCCAAAGTTTCAAACTTCGACGGAACTCATTTTCTTCGATTCACTTTACCTCTCACCTTTACGAATTTACTTATCACTTGTTTGGAATAGCATAATACTTATAATCTCAAAATAATCTCATTCCCGAACTTACGTCGATTAACTTATGATGAAACTTTAACGTACGAAAATGCGGGATGTAACATCTCATTCTCGAGCTTTAATCAATTCACTTATGGCATACTTTCATGTACGAAAATATGGGGTGTAACAGATGACATTCAATGAGGAATATTCTTCAGTATTAAATACACAATCCGTTATAGGAAATTTTAGCATTCATAGTCTGTCGTTACACATTCATTGGTGCCCATAATTGTCATTTAAGAGGGGCTTGATCCTAGGACCTTGTTTCCTAGGTGCAGCTATAAATAGTGACGTCAACAGCCATTATAAAGACACGATTTGTCTGACAAACTTATGCTACACATTATTCTAATCTGAATATCACTTTATTTATCGTCTATTGATATTCTTATTATTGGCTTCGGAAGCTCTGCTCCCGGAACCAAGCTATCTGCTGTTTTATCTCGATTTCAATGCTAAGTCTTGTATTTTTATTTTATTTATTTATTATTTTGGGATCAAATAATTTTTATGTACCATTTTATGGGTAGACAACTTGGCGCCTACCGTGGGGCTTAGATAGTTGCGTAATTGAGTTTATCCTTGCATCTATTACTAACATGTTTAATTCTTTGTTTCTTAGCGAAAAATTGTAAAAATTGGCAGATAACGATATCAACATTACACACAACATTGAGGCACAAGGAGGTATACCTCCACACAAAGATTCGATCGGTGATACCCACAACGTGGAAGGCATAGCCATGCCGGTCCATGGCGGGCAATATCCACAACACGGTTGAGAGGTAATTCCTGGTGACGCTGAAGACGAGCACGTTGTGGAAACGGTGAGAACCCTAAGGGAGCAACAAAAAGCTATTATGGGCCATCTCTCGCGACAAGATCAATCATGACAGAGTTGAAGCAAGCATTTTTGTATTCTTCCAACAACGCGAATGGAAGAGGTCCAATTCCACTCGGTGCTCCCACAAACCAAACAACATAAAGGGTTGATAGCAACACCTCTATGGGTGAGTTCTGCTTCAACGGGGCTAGGGGGAACGACAGTGGAACTGGTAACAATAACGGGAATGATCGCATTAAAACTGAACTCGTGTGTTTTATGATGGAAATAAATGCATGAATAGAATGAATCTCGGGCGCACCGCCAGTGCTGAAAGGACCGAACTCAAAAAAGTACACCCAATTTTCTTTCAAACCAAGCACAACACTAAAGGTAATACTTAAACGGTTCTAAATTTCATACGTGCCGAAATATGATGGGACCTCAAATCTTCAGGAGCAAATTACCACCTACACAGTAGCAGTGAAAGGAAACAACTTAGCCCCACATGAAATTAAGTCAGTCTTGCTGAAGAAGTTCGGGGAGACCCTCACAAAAGGGGCCATAACATGGTATTACTTCTACCCAGCATTCAATAGGTTCCTTCGAGATGCTCGCAGATTCTTTTATCAAGGCCCATGATGGGGCCAGGAAGATACATTCTCAAAAGGCCGACATATTAAGAATTGCACAATGAGAGTCTGAATTGCTATAAGAGTTTGTGACCAAGTTTCAGAAGGAAAGGATGTTTCTACCGACCATGCCAGACGAATGGGAAACTGAGGAATTTTCTAAAGGGCTGAATCCTAGGAGTTCTGACGCTTCCCAAAAATTGAAAGGAAGCCTGCTCAAGCTCTAGGTAACAACATGGGCTTATGTCCACAACCATTACGAATCAAAGATAACAATAGAAGATGACCATCTCGATTTTTCGGCATCAACCAAGGTTTGGGATCGATAGAAGAATAAGGAAAAGTTGAATGTTTATTTCGATGCAGATCAACGGTCTTCTAGAGGCCGGTTCTTGCGCTACGAAAGGGCGAAGGATGCATAAGACGATTTCAGTTGGTGTATAGGCTCACTACCGGTAGGAGAGCTTATCATGGCCGGAATAATAGATCGTTGCAGGACAAAGAGGTATCGGGCTCCCGGGATTCCACCTACCCTAGATTGTCCTAGTATAACTTCAACATCAGCGTAGTGGAACTGGTATCGGCGATGAGAAATATTAAGAAATCATAGTTCCCAAGGCCGATGAGATCCAACCCCAATCAGAGGTATCCTAATCTATAATGTGCGTATCGGGATAACGACCATATCATAGAGCTCATAAGCGACCGAGCTAAGAATAACTACCATCGCAATCGAGATAACGCAGAACCCTCAAAAGCAGGAGAAGATCCTCCTCGTCATACGATGAACATGACAAGATAAGATTAATGGTGTAACCTTTTCATTAGCAAAAAATACAAAGGCATCAGTGACCCATAGCAAGAGACTCCGGGAAGTCACCGAGGACGATATCACCTTCACGGAGGAGGACGTAGATTGACTCCTACTACTGCACAATGATGCCCTAGTAACTTGTCTTTATGTTTTATATTTTAAAATTAAACGTGTTTTGGTGGACCCAGGAAGTTCAACCAATGTTATCCAATGGAGAGTGCTAGAGCAAGCCAAGCAAAACGGAAGAATCATTCCAGCTACAAAGCTCCTAGACGGATTTAACTTAGCAAGTGTGACAACCCGATTGGAGATCCTGCTGCCCACAATCGTTGATGGGGTCATGAAGACGGCCTATTTTTGAATCAATATAAGACGACATGAGCTATAACATTATTATAGGAAGGCCATAGCTACACGAGATGAAGGATGTTCCATCAACAGACCATCAACTAGCGGCAAGGAAGATGAACGCAATCTCGATTTCCAATAGTAAAGGGAAGGAATATGGGGAAGCAAGGAAGTTTATAAAGCAATAACTCAAAGTAGATATCCAATCGTAACAAGACAAGAAGAAACAATAAAAGGAACAAATATCATATCGCTGCTGCGTTATACATAGCATTATTTTCCATACACTCCCACAAAAGAGAACGTATTTTCTTCTTATCTTTCCCTGAAGCCAACGACTTTAGGTAATTGGCGAGCTCCACCGGTCGGGACAACAGATGGCACTCGGTAGAGAGGGAGACGTTCCTCCTCCTTTAGGGATCTATAGAGGGGGGAGAATAGTTGTGCCCCAAATTCCCTTGGTCTGGGGACTGGGGAGGGCGAACATCCTCCTCTCGTATGTCTGCGGTCGGTGGGGGTGATGTAGCGATTGCTGCTGATGAAGGTATGACTGGCATAGCAGGAGATGCAGTTAATAGCGTGGTGGGTTGAGAAGCAACTATGACAAAAGCAGTGTTGGTTGTTGGTTGCTCGTCAACCTAAGGCGGAAGAGGCCAGTACTCAGCCTCAGAGAAAGGGAGCAGTAACTGGGGCTCGAAAGTGAGAATTTGCATCCTACACTGTATCACACTCTTCCTAGAGCGCTTGGACGTCGTCCTCGGTTAATGTTATTAGTTCTTTAAATTGAGCATTTTTTTAGCTGATGAACGTCGTCGTCTCCTTTGTAGGGAAGACCCTTCATCACTAGCTCCCCCATCATCATCAATCACCACAGCGGTTGCGCCTGGCTCGGGCACGACGCTCTTCACCTTTTTCTTTTTCCCTCGGCCGAGGACGAGCCCCGCCTTTTTGGGTTACTGCTCTCCGACCAGGGACTTTGAGATGAAGCACCTTCATCGGAAGCGAATCCGGTGGCACT
This sequence comes from Nicotiana knightiana, assembly GCA_005239525.1. Classification (NCBI taxonomy): domain Eukaryota; kingdom Viridiplantae; phylum Streptophyta; class Magnoliopsida; order Solanales; family Solanaceae; genus Nicotiana; species Nicotiana knightiana. Next base: position 118,580 of record ML373144.1, on the reverse strand, counting down.
CATTCGGGTAAAGGCCTCCTTCAGCAACTTCGTAGCCTCTATGGCAAAACATCCTCCTCGGGGATGAAAACAGAGCCATGCGGAAGACATGAATCCAAAAAAGAAGTTAATCAATTTTCTTATACATGAGGTAAAAATAAGATAAGATTCGAGAATCAACTTACCATGATTTTTGGCCGTCCATCCGTATTTGAGGGCCAGTTCTTTCCACCGGCGGGTCTCAGACATGGTAATATCCTAAATCTTCCGGACCCACTGGTCCAAGCCTTCAACCCTTGGTGGCGTCCACCGAGTTGTTAAAATAATGAAAAGAGAAGGATCAGTAATAGCATGAAATAACCTTTATCTGAGAAAAGATAGACATTGAACTTACGTGTACGAGTCCATGACTCAAAGAAAGATGGAGTTGTGGCCGAGATGATATCTCTTGTGGTAACTACAATGAACCGCTCCATCCATTCACGATCGTTGTCATCATCTATGCTAGTGAACAAAGCATGGTGACCATGTTTGCTAAAGTTTATTACTCCCCCACGAAAAATCTTGGGGGAGTAAGGTTCATCATTCGAGCCAAGGAGAGTTTTTCCCCCGTCTCCTGACATAGCCACCAAAGACATGCTACCGTCCGCCACACAGAAGGGCATGTGCCAAGCAAACTTGATAACGGAAGAAGAACTCCAAGATTATGAGGCCAAGTCCCCCGCTCAATTAGAATGGTCCCGAAGTGAAGGGGTATGTATAAACGTACATAAAACCCCTCCGCCAGGTTAGGATTGATGATGTCCAGGTCATGGCAACCACAATCTTCCTTCACAATAGGAATTCTAGAAGAACTGATAGAATAAGGGTATACACCAACAACCATGTACGAGAGTTGGTAGAAGGAAACTTCTTTTCAAAATCCTTGGTTATACTCGGCCTTCTAGGAATGATGGTGCTCACTGTAGGAGTGGCTGCATCATCGATACTTTTTTTGATTTTTGAAGATTTTCGATTCTTGGAGGAGGAGGTCATGGCTAGCAGAAGAAAGTAAGAATACTTTGAAGAAGAAGATTAAAGAAGAGTTAAATCAAAGAGCTGAGTGCTGAGAAGTTTAGAGAGTTTGAAAAATCGTTAAGTATAAAAAAAGAAGGAGGAGTATAAGTAAAGGAATAAGTGGCTAAAAGCGTGGCCATGAATACCTCAAGAACCGATGAAAGTATTACTAAATCGTGGAGTGATGCGTATTCAGAGCATTAAATGCGGAGAGACGTGCATCTAATCAAGCGTCGAAAACTTTTCAGAAGGGATCAGAAAATTTTCCGCCAAGAAAGGTATCTTCACCAACATCCTGATGACACATAAATGTGCCACCAGAAAGCAGGGGAACTATCTGTATAGGTTAAAATTGGTTTGTATTATATTCTGGAATAGTAGAGAGACATGTGGAATCGACGACAGAAGGAAAGTGAAGCAAGTAAATACCAAGACTGGGGACAACATATTTGGTTGGAGCATGGAATATCTAGAAAGGGATGTTGCTAATGAAGACAAACAAATTTTTTCCACCCGATGACACTCAATGATGAATATTCTTCAATATTACACAATTTGTTATAGCGAATTTTTGAATTCATAACCTGCCGTTACACATTCATTAATGGCCCCCATAATTGTCATTTAAGAGGGACTTGATCCTAGGACCTTGTTCGTAGGTGCAGCTAGAACTAGTGACTTCAGTAGCCATTGTAAGGACACGAATTTTGTGACAAACATATGCTACACATTATTCTAAGCTCAATAACACTTTATTTCTTGTCTATTGATATTCTTATTATTGCATTCGGAAGCTTTGCTCGCGGAACCAAGCTATCTGATGTCTTATCTCGATTTCAATGCTAAGGCTTGTATTTTTATTTAATTTATTTAATCATTTTGGGATCAAATTGATTCACTTATCCATAAATTACGTACAAATTTAACTGCACATTTATGTCTAAACAATATTGGCCAACTTGTGAAGCAAAAAGAGAAATTCCAACCATTCGATCATAATATTATTAATGATGCCAAAGTTGAAGATGTGTGCAAAAATGAGGATGTTAAAATAAATCATTTTTATAGTGCGGCATATTTGACCTCATTCTAAATATTCTTCAATATTATGTTTAGTTGGTGACACGAGAATAGATCCATTTGAGCATATGGAGGAGTCAATAGATGAGGAACAAAGTGCATATATTCTAAAATTTGTGATGCCAAGGAGATAAAATGACATCCCTCACTTAAAGGCCAAGAAGTGCAAGATGCGATATTATTTACTTGGTTCTTTTGTATTCGTATCACCGTCCCACGAACGTGATAGAAATATTGATGCTAAATTAGGGGTGCAATTTATATCCTCACAGTGGAAGGAAAAGTATAACGACCTAGCTCAGTTCGGCACATTGAAAGCGAATTCTAGAACTTTAAGTTCAAAGTTTGATTCAATTTGGTTTTGGGTTTGAATTCTTAGTTTCATTGTTGTTTTTCACGTTCTGAAAATTCGAGCAAGTCTGTATCATGAGTACAGACCTGCCAGTGCCTTTCGACGGGGTCCCGAGGGGGTCGGGTGAATTTCGGACCCCTCGGAGTTAGATTCAAAAAACAGATTTTTCACTTACTGGTTTCCTTCAGTGCGATCGCAGGTGCACTGATGCGATCACATAGAAGGAAATGGGCAGGGGTGGTAAATACCCTGTATGTTCGCATAATAGGCACCGCGATCGCCATGGGTTGGGCTCCTGACCTAGTGCGATCGCACATCCCATACGCGTTCGCACAATAGCCCAGCTATTCCTTACCCTGTGCGTTCGTAGGTCTCCCTCCGCGTTCGCACAGAAGGCCCATGAGGGCCTGGTCCCTTAAAGCTCTGCGATCGCACTTTCCAGGCTGTGATCGCACTGCCCAGGTGTTTTTATACACGGGATTTAATTCATTTCTTTATCTTCTTCTTCTTCCTTGGAATGATTTCCACCATTCAAGAGGGGCAAACGACCTAGTTATTGGAGGTAAGTAAATTCTACTCTAATATTAACTTCATGCATGGATTACAAGCTAAATTAACTACCTAAATTAGTGAAAAATCAAGAATTGGGTAGTAGCCTAGTCCTTTCGACAATTTGAGAATTAACCTGTGAATTAGCTATGAAATAAAGTAAAAATCGTTTATTAATGATCCTTAGGCTATGGGTGAGTATTCCCTTCGAAATTTTTTTGAATTCGAGCATGCGGGTTCGGGGTTGGATTTTAGAATTTCATCAAGAATGGTGAATTTGGCTAAGTAGTAGAAGAATTCCATTCTTTGATATAAATTGATATATTTGCAAAACATTTGGCTAGTTTTGAGTCCATGGGTGTCGAGTTCGGAGTTTCGGGCGCATTCTTGACCCGGGGAGTAGGTGCGACGCGAGGTGAGTCTCCTTTCTAATCTTGTAAAAGGGAACTGTCCCCTAGGTGATTTAAATGCTATATGTGATAATATTTGGGGGCTATGTACGTACAAAGTGACGAGAGTCCGTGCGTAGCGGCTATTACTATTATGTACGGGTAGTTAGGCCCATATCATGCCTTGTGTTTTACTTGATATGAACTATATGCTTAATAAATTAAATGTTACATGCTGCTTACTTCCCTGAGGTTATGGAATTTGAGAAAACTTGTAAGGAATATTCCACTGAAAGTAATTTAAAAAGGAATAATGTGTGTGTGTGACCGCTTCGCAAATTACATTTCGGGAGCGGATTGTGATTTCCCCCCACTCTTATAGGAATGGGTCGTACGCCACGGCGGATTGAGAGATGCACTTTTGGTACGGTCCGTTCAATCCTCGGTTGTGCATAGAGAGGATTGAGAGATGCACTTTTGGTTTGGGCCGTTCGATCCTCGACACTGCATAGATGTGAGTACTTTGTGGAGAGGTGCACTTATGGTTTGGGTTGTTCGACCCTCGGCAGTGCACGGACATGACTATCTTATGACTCCGTCCGGTTGTCCTTACCCTGCATGCGTATGATTTATTTGTTACTAAATTCATGGGTATTGATTTGACAGAATTTGGGGGAAAGTGAAGTGGTAATTGTTTTATTCATTCCCAGTACTTTCTTGGATTTCAGTACCTTACATATATATTTGTTGCTTCACTACCTTTACATGTCTACCGTTTCTATTATATTCTGCTAAATTATATTGTTGGACCTTAGTGGGTGTCATGTCGACCTATCGTCACTACCTCATCGTGGTTAGGCAGGATACTCACTAGGTATATATATATTTATGTACTTATGCTACACTTCTGTACTTAATTGTACAAGTTCTGAGGCTGGGCTTCTGGTTGTCGGACCAGAGCTTGACTTGATATTTTACAGACCTGACTTCACGGTGTTGGCGATCTCCGGCAGCACCATGGGGTTTCTTTTGCTTATTTCCCGTCTATTTCCTTCAGACAGTGGGACTGTATATTATATCTTTTGTATATTCTGTTAGTATGCCCGTAGGACTTGTGACACTAGTTTCTGGCACACACGTGTTAGTTGTTATGGATTTCGGGTTTGTATATATATATTGGCTCACGCCTCTTCATGACTGTTTTTGATTAAAACTGTTTATTTAACCTTGTCGAATCATGTTTTAAGTTTTAAAAACTGAGTATATTTTAAAGTGTTTAATCTAATAAGAAGGAACATTTAGTAAATTGAGAATCGGCTTGCCTGACCCCGCTTTTAGGCGCAATAATGACCTAAGTTAGGATTTTGGGTCGTGATAACATGGTATCAGAGCACTAGGTTCACGTAAGTCTCACGAGTCAAGAGCAAACCCAGTAGAGTCTTGCGGATCGGTACAGAGACGTCCCTACTTATCTTCAAGAGGCTGTAGGGTGTTAGGAAACCTCTCTTTCTTCTTATTATATCGTGCAGTCGATGATTTACTAAATTCATTCTTCTATTCTCTCACAAATGGTGAGGACGTGTGCATCTGATGTTCCAGACTTGGGAAGGGCCGCTACCCCCGTTGTCTGAGGCCGCGGCAGAGGCCGGGGGAGGGCACTGACCCGTGGTAGGGGACGAGGGTGTCCCAGAGCTATTCTGGTTCCGCCACCAGAGGACCCTATTATACAGGAGCAGGACGAGGTGCCTCAAGCAGATCCTGCACCAGTAGACATCATGACGGCGCCGGGCTTCCAGGCAGTCATGGGCCGTATGATGAGATTTATGGACATTATGTCCCAGGTTGGTTTATTTCCAATAGATTCTGCCACTTCTCAGGCAGGAGGGGGAGTCCAGACCCCTACTGCCCAGGCTGCAGGCCAGATAGCAGCATTACATGATACCCCGGGTACACTACCCGTGGGTGGGGTCCAGCCTGTTGCAGCAGCACCTGAGCCCAGACAAGCTGCGGACGACGATCCGCAGAAGTTATTGGATAGATGGACTCGATTTGACCCTCCGGTCTTTGGGGGTGAGCGAGGCGAGGACGCCCAGGACTTTATGGATAGGTGCAGGGACAGACTGCACAACATAAGGATACTAGAGTCCCACGGAGTGCATTTCACTACCTTTTAGTTGGAGGGCAGAGCTCGTAGGTGCTGGCAGTCCTATATTCTCAGCAGGCCAGCAGATTCTCCTCCTGTCACTTGGGAGCAGTTCACGCAGATGTTTCTAGATAGATATATCACCCTCTGAGAGGGAAGAACTGCGGTATCAGTTTGAGCGGCTAGAGCAGGGGCAAATGTCAGTGGCAGATTATGAGGCCAGATTTTCAGAGTTGTCTCGCCATGCACTCATGATACTACCTATTGATGCAGAGAGGGTGCGGAGATTTGTGGCTGGGTTGCATCCAGGTATTAGGGCCACCACGACCCGAGAGGTGGAGATGGGTACTCCTTATCAGCTCGTGGTAGAGATTGCTCGCAGGATCGAGGGGTATCGGTCGAGGAGCAGGGAGCAGGGGCAGTAGGACAAGAGGGCTAGATTCTCTGGAGATTTCAGAGGTGGGGCAGCTAGGGGCAAGGGTCATTATAGCAGTGGTCAGCCCAGCAGGCCTTTATATTCAGCACCTCTACCACCTCCCCGAGGTGTTCCAGCGAGGCCTCATTTCAGCGCCATGCCAGAGCGTTCCTACCCTCCTCCAGCCATTCAGAGTTCACACAGTGGTTATCACAGTCACCCGAGATCCTCCGACCCTTACTTTAGTGCTATGCTAGAGGGCTCTCATCGCCCTCCGGCCATTCAAGGTTCTTCTTCGGGGCAGCAGACTATGCTACCTGGGAGTTGTTACGAGTATGGAGAGCCAGGTCACATGAGGAGGCAGTGTCCCAGGTTTCGGGGAAAGGCCGTACAACAGGGTTATTAGTCGATGGGTCCGGCACCAGCAGTTTGGCCACTTAGAGGTGGAGGACATGTCGACAGGGGTCGTCCTAGAGGTGGAGGATAGTCAAGGGGAGGTCAGGCAGCTCCTGTTCACTCTGGTGGAGCACAGTCTTCCGGTACTCCAGGTTATTCCATCCAGATCATATGCAATGGCCTCAGACGCCGTGATCACAGGTCTTATTAGAGTATGTGGTAGAGAGGCATCCGTGTTATTTGATCCAGGATCCACTTATTCCTATGTTTCAGTCTTATTTTCTCATTTTCTGGATGTCCCTCATGAGTCCTTGGGTTCTCCTATTTATGTGTCCACTCCCGTGGGCGATTCTGTGGTTGTAGACCAGATTTGTCGGTCTTGTGTGATTTCATTTTGTGGCTTCGAGACTCGAGCGGATCTCTTATTGCTCGACATGGTTGATTACGAGATTATTTTAGGCATGGATTGGCTATCTCCTTATCGTGTCTTGCTAGATTTCCATGCCAAGACAGTTACTTTAGCCATGCCCGAGTCACCTCGGCTGGAGTGGAGAGGTTCCTCAGTTAGTGCAGCCAGCTAGGTTATTTCATTCTTAAAGGCTCGACATATGGTCGAGAAGGGTTGTCTGGCCTATTTTTCTTATGTGCGGGACACCACTGCTGAGTCTCCGACGATTGATTCAATGCTAGTGGTTCGAGAGTTTGCTGATGTATTTCCTTCAGACCTTCCAGGCATGCCTCCAGATCGTGATATTGATTTCTGCATTAATTTAGCTCCAGGAACCTAGCCTATATCTATTCCTTCATACCGTATGGCTCCAAAATATTTGAAGGAGTTGAGGGAGAAGCTTGAAGATTTGTTAGCTAAGGGGTTCATCAGACCGAGTGTATCGTCGTGGGGTGCTCCAGTTCTGTTTGTGAAGAAGAAGGATGGGTTTATACGGATGTGTATTGATTACCGCCAGTTGAACAAGGTTACCATTAAGAACAAGTATCCTTTGTTGCACATCGATGATTTGTTTGACCACTTGCAGGGTGCTCGTGTGTTTTCTAATATTGATTTGAGATTGGGATATCATCAGTTGAAGATTCTGACTTCTGATGTTCTAAAGACTGCTTTTCATACGAGATATGGCCATTATGAGTTCCTGGTTATATCCTTTGGCTTGACTAATGCCCCAGCAGCATTCATGGACTTGATGAATAGGGTGTTCAGGTTGTATATTGATTCCTTTGTCATTGTCTTCATTGATGACATTTTGATTTACTCACGTAGCCTGGGGGAGCACGAGCAGCATTTGAGAGTTGTGCTCCAGACTTTGCGAGAACAGAAGTTATATGCTAAGTTCTCTAAGTGTGAGTTCTGGTTGGATTCCGTGGCATTTTTGGGGCATGTGGTATCCAGAGAGGGTATCAAGGTTGATCCTCAGAAAATCGAGGCAGTTCAGAGTGAGTTGCGTCCTACTTCAGCTACAGAGATCAGGAGCTTTTTGGGCCTAGCAGGCTATTATCGCCAATTTATGGAGGGGTTCTCTTCTATTGCAGTTCCATTGACTAGATTGACTCAGAAAAATGCCTGTTTAGATGGTCCGACGAGTGTGAGGCGAGCTTTTAGAAGCTCAAGTCAACATGACCTTAGCACCAGTTCTAGTATTGCCTTCTGGTTCTGGGATGTACATAGTGTATTGCGATGCTTCACGCGTTTCTTTGGGATGTGTGTTGATGCAGGAAGGGAGAGTTATTGCTTATGTTTCATGCCAGCTGAAGGTTCATGAGAAGAATTACCCTATGCACGATTTGGAGTTGGTGGCGATTGTTCATGCTCTTAAAATTTGGAGGAACACTTGTATGGAGTGTCCTCTGAGGTTTATACAGACCATCGTAGCTTGCAGCACTTGTTCAAGCAGAAGGATCTTAATTTGAGGCAGCGCAGATGGCTTTATTTTTTGAAGGATTATGATATCACCATTCTTTTTTCACCTGGGCAAGGCAAATGTGGTAGCAGATGCTTTGAGCAGGAAGGCAGAGTGTATGGGTAGCTTGGCTTATATTGCAGCAGAGAAGATACCTCTAGCCTTGGACATTCAGTCCTTGGCCAATCGCTTGGTGAGATTAGACCTTTCAGAGCCTCGTCAAGTTTTTATTGGGGGAGATTAAGGCCCGACAATTCTATGATCTATGCTTAGCAGAGCTTTGGGAGACAGTGGTTCAGGGTAGGGCCAAGGAGGCTACTATTGTTTAGGATGGTGTTCTGAGACTTCAGGGCCACTTATGTGTTCCTAATATTGATGGACTGAGGGAGAGGATTCTAGAGGAGGCATTCTAGAGGAGGCACACAGTTCTCGGTATTCTGTTCATCCTAGTGCTACGAAGATGTATCGTGATTTGAAGCTGCATTACTGGCGGAGGCGGATGAAGAAGGACATTTTGGGATATGTGGCTAGGTGTCTTAATTGCCAGCAGATTAAGTATGAGCACCTGAGGCCAGGAGGCCTACTTCAGCAGATGCCCATTCCTGAGTGGAAATGGGAGCCATCACTATGGACTTCGTGGTTGGGTTGCCTCAGACCTTGGGAAGGTTGACACGGTTTGGGTCATTGTGGATAGATTGACCAAATCGGCGCATTTCATTCTCGTACCTACTACTTATACTTCTGAGAGGTTAGCCCAGATCTACATTCGGGAGATAGTCCGGTTGCACGGTGTGCCGGTGTCCATTATATCAGATCGAGGCCCTCAGTTCACCTCGTATTTTTGGAGAGCATTGCATAGTGAGATGGGCACCCAGATAGATCTCAGAACATCATTTCACCCTCAGACTGATGGTCAGTCAGAGCGTACATTTCAGATATTGGAGGACATGCTCAGGGCATGCGTGATTGACTTCGAAGGTCAATGGGACCAGTTCTTGCCTTTGGCCGAGTTTTCTTACAATAATAGTTACCAGTCCAGCATCGAGATGGCCCTATTTGAGGCTTTATATGGTTGGCAATGTCGTTCTCCTATCGGGTGGTTTGAGCCTGGCGAGGCTAAGTTATATGGCACCGACTTGGTGAGGGATGCTTTGGAGAAAGTGAAGTTGATCCAGGAGAGGCTCCGCATAGCCCAGTCTAGACAGAAGAGTTATGCGGATCAGAGGGCGCATGATGTATCATTTATGGAGGAAGACAAGGTTCTGTTGAAGGTCTCGCTGATGAAGGGTATTATGAGGTTTGGGAATAAGGGCAACCTGAGCCCAAGGTTTATAGGTCCCTTCGAGGTGTTGAGGCGAGTTGGGGAGGTTGCTTATGAGCTGGCCTTACCTCCCAGTTTATCAGGAGTTCATCTAGTTTTTCATGTATCCATGCTCCGGAGGTACCACACCGACTTCTCTCATGTGGTTGATTTAAGCACTATTCAGTTGGATGAGAGGTTGGGCTACGAGGAGGAGTCAGTTTCTATTGTTGATAGACATGATCGCCAGTTAAGGTCCAAGAGGGTTTCTGCAGTGAAGGTCCAGTGGAGGGGCCAACCAGTCGAGTAAGCAACCTGGGAGTCCGAGGAGGACATGCAGAGCAGTTATCCACACTTATTTAGCACTTCAGGTATGATTCTAGTCCCGTTCGAGGACGAACGTTTGTTTAAGAGATGGAGAATGTAACGACACAACCGATTGTTTTGCATTATCGGACCCCGTTCCCCTAAATGAAACTTCCCATAGCGGCTTACTATGATTTATGACTTGCGAGGACTGGTGGTTCGGGATTCGGAAGTGTTTAGAGTGTTATAGGAACACTTGGTTCCTTAAGGTTGGCCTTTAAGGCCAAGTTTGACTTCGGTCAACAGTTTTAGAAAACGACCTCGGAATCGAATTTTGACAATTTCGGTAGCTTTGTATGATGATTTCAGACTTGGGCGTATGTTTGAAATGGGTTTTGGATGACCCGAGGGCGTTTTGGCGCCCAATATCAAAATTTGAGTTTCCTTAAGTTTGAAATTTGGTTGGGAATGTGTTTTTTTGTTATCGAGGTCCGAATGGAATTCCGAGACCAGGAATAGTTCTGTTATGTCAATTATGACTTGCTTGAAAAAGATAGAGTCATTGCGAGTAGTATAGGTCGGTTCGGCGCATTGAAAGCGAATTCTAGAACTTTAAGTTCAAAGTTTGATTCAATTTGGTTTTGGGGTCGAATTCTTAGTTTCATTGTTGTTTTTCACGTTCCGAAAATTTGAGCGAGTTCGTATCATTAATACAGATCTGCCAGTGCCTTTGGACAGGGTCCCGAGGGGCTCGGGTGAGTTCCTGACCCCTCGGAGTTAAATTCAAAAACCAAATTTTTCACTGACTAGTTTCCTTCAGTGCGATCGCAGGTGCACTAATACGATCGCATAGAAGGAACTGGGAAGGGGTAGTAAATGCCCTATGCGTTCGCACAATAGGCACCGTGATCGCGATGGGTTGGGTTCCTGACCTAGTGCGATCGCACACCCCAACGCATTTGCACAAGAGCCCAGCCTTGGGCCATCCCAGCTATTCCTTACCCTGTGCGTTCGCAGGTCTCCCTCCGCGTTCGCACAGAAGGCCCATGAGGGCCTGGTCATTTAAAGCTCTGCGATCGCACTGCCCAGGTTGTGATCGCATAGAGTAGACCACTGGGTAGTGTGTTTTTATACACGGGATTTAGTTCATTTTCTTATCTTCTTCTTCTTCCTTGGGACGATTTCCACCATTCAAGAGGGGCAAACGACCTAGTTATTGGAGGTAAGTAAATTCCACTCTAATATTAACTTCGTGCATGGATTACAAGTTAAATTAACTACCTAAATTAGTTAAAAATCAAGAATTGGGTAGTAACCTAGGGCTTTCGATAATTTGAGAATTTACCCGTGAATTAGCTATGAAATCAAGTAAAAATCATTTATTAATGATCCGTAGGCTATGGGTGAGTATTCCCTTCGTAAATTTTTGGAATCCGAGCATGCGGGCCTGGGGTTGGATTTTAGAATTTCTTTAAGAATGGTGAATTTGGCTAAGTAGTAGAAGAGTTTCATGCTTTGAATATAAATTGATATATTTGCAAAACATTTGGCTAGTTTCGAGTCCGTGGGTGTCGAGTTCGGAGTTTCGGGCGCATTCTTGACCCGGGGAGTAGGTGCGACGCGAGGTGAGTCTCATTTCTAACCTTGTAAGAGGGAACTGTCCCCTAGGTGATTTAAATGCTATATGTTTGATCACTGTCCCCACAGGGAATTTACGTATCAGTTGAGTCTTTAAAATACTAAACTGTTACTTAATCACTTTTCTCAAGACTTTTGAATGTCAATTGGTGATGTTTACTAAATCTAATAACAAAATAATAAATTAGCAATTAACTAACAATATAATGTAAACAATGATAATAAAGGGTCTAAAGTTATGGTTTCCCCCGTTGGTGAATTCTTACTTGGATATGTCTTATAGTTTATTTGTCTATCTCTGTCAATCATGAACGCTCTAAATATCATAAATCTCTCTCAAGTAATTATGATACTTTACTAAACGCACTCTCTCAAGTTACACTAGCTATATTGCAATACAGTTCACTTTAGATTGCACCCGAGGTATCGTTATCTCTAATCTAACCTCTAAACCCTCGGTTATGACTTTCGTCTATACTCCGGGAGTGGTGTTGCTCAAGAAACTACCTAAATATGCACTCTCTCTCAAGTAGATACATAATAAATAGGAATAGTTAATCAAGGGCCCTTTCAATCAACTACAATAAGAACGTAGTTGAAAAAAACNAACGTAGTTGAACAAAACGAGATTAATCAACCAAAATATATTAATATCACAATGAATTCATCCCCAACGGGTTCTACCAAAACCCTAGACTAAATAATTTAGCTACTCATGTTATTGAGAATCAAAACTAAAAGAATTGCATAATGGAAATACAAAGTAATGAATACCTAGATGTAGAAATCAATGTTTGTCACTTCTATGGTGTTTTCTTGTTGAATCCTTCGAAATCCTTCCGAATCTTCTCCGTCGTCTTTGTTCTCCTTAAGTTGTGTTGTTTGGTGTCTATTTATATGTTTAGGGCGAACCCTAACCATGTAGGAGACTTCTATTTCGACCGGGAAACACTTAAACTCGTCAAAACTCGGATTATGCCGAATTGGGAACCCCGGGCGTTTGGGCTCTAACGCACCCCTAAGGCCAGGGCAGTCCTGGCGTTTGGGCCCTAACACCCCCCTAACGCCAGGGGCTGCCTGGCCTTATGGGGTAAACACCCCCCTAACGCCAGGTAGGGTCAGGCTTTAGGGGGCAAACGCCCGGCTATCGCCCGGGTGTCTCCTTTTGCGTATTTTCGACGTATTTGCATCCCTTTAGCTCCGTTTCCATCTCCAATTCACCTACACATAAAATAAACTCTATTAAGCACATAACAAGTGTATTTTTATCATTAATGCACCTCAAATGTAAGGTATATTACATATTAAACTATGCATTCTAGCCTCGCATCAAGACCCCACACTTAAACCTTTGCTCGTCCTCGAGCAATCAAACTACACTCATGTACACAACTTATTAAGCAAATCTCTTAACACGTTATACCAAGAATATTTAAAACATTTCAAGCACAGAGGTGTGACATCCTCGCCTCAATAATCGACTCACAAATACCATGCTTTATTCACAATTCACTAACTACTCTAACTTAGAGGTCAACAACATTACCTTTCCGTCATGAATCATGTGCCCTCACCAAATCAAAAAGCTAGTTCCTCACACAATAAAATTTAAGAACACTTAGGAACTCAAGATCGAAAGAATTCACTCGCTCTCAGAAATAAAACATTCATATGCCACACAAGACGTACCATAGGCTTGCCCGTAGTGTAATACTCTACTAATCGAGCTCATTCAGTCTAGGATCAAGTAGGACTTTATTTGGTTGTAATGTAGGCTGCGGGACGGGTAGGATACATTTGGATATAAGAGTGACTACACCTCCCTAAGCACATTAATACATATACTTTCGCATTCAACCTCAAACTTATAATAAGCCAAACTCCACCTCCACATCGATGTTATTACCCCATACTTCTTTAAGCACAATTACATTAAGAGTCACCACATATATTTTTCTTTCATAATAACACAACTGTTTATTTATTTCTTTTTCTTTTCTTCTTTTCTTCTTTTTCAAGTGACTCTTACTTTTTCAAACGTGCACCTTTCTCCTTATTTAAATTATTCCCCTCACAACCAACCTACCACCCCACACTTTAACTTTTTCACATTTCCAGTGCTTACGATAGGTGACAAGGTTCAAATATAAGATCGATTCAAACAAAGGGGATATGGATTGTAATGTGGTTGCCAAAGAAACTGGATTATAGGCTCAACGGGTTAACTACGATACANCAAAAATTGAGCCTAAGCGTCACAACCAAAGTACTGACTATTCTCAAGGCATTAGCACGTTTTGAGATATTGCTTCTATTAAGCCCTTAATAATATGATTTCTACTCCTGAAAATTAAAAACTACCTACACCCGGTTCAACTGAAAACCCTTGGAAAAGAACCGTGGTCCAAAGAAAAACCAAGGGGGAATTACTACACTACCTAAAAAATCTTTTTGTTATTTTATTTAGACTCATTTCCTTCAAGAAAACTGTATAGTAGATCCATCATCAAGAAGAGTTCACATATTTCTAAAAAATAAACACGTAAAAAAATAAAAACTTATCAACAAGAAAAACTAAAACTACTAATAAGAATGCACACAACAAATCACAACAATTATGTACAACACCCCACACTTAATCATGCAATGTCCTCAGTGCATCACATATAGACAAACCAGGAAATAAAAGTAAGGTGTAAGAAACTCCCTGGTCCACTAGTGTCGACATCCCCTCGCTTTCATGCTCCTTTGAGCACATGCTTTAATTACTTTATGCCTCCACNAATAATACCAACATGAAAAACATGAAAAACTAAAACTACTAATAAAAATGCACACCACAAATCACAACAATTATGTACAACACCCCACACTTAAATCATGCATTGTCCTCAGTGCATCACATATAGACAAAACAAGAAATAAAAGGAAGGTGTAAGAAACTCCCTGGTCCACTAGTGTCGACATCTACTCGCTTTCATGCTCCTTTGAGCACATGCTTTAATCACTTTATGCCTCCACTTTGAACTTTTGAATTGAACCCCCATATTTGATTCTGCTCTATGATCATGCTCATGGGGTGGTTGAACAAATCTGATCGGCCCAATAAAACCATGTACTAATCTGCGTTTCTTGACCTTGCGACAAAATGTGTACTCCGNGACATCTACTCGCTTTCATGCTCCTTTGAGCACATGCTTTAATCACTTTATGCCTCCACTTTGAACTTTTGAATTGAACCCCCATTTTTGATTCTGCTCTATGATCATGCTCATGGGGTGGTGGAACAAATCTGCCTGGCCCAAATAAACTCTGTAATAATCTGCGTTTCTTGGCCTTGCGACAAAATGTGTACTCCTTACTTTCAGGCAAGAAGAACTCAATAATGTAGGCATCTTGTTCTTTATCTCTCAACTCATCAGGTGGTTCGGATAACTCTATTTGCATATTATTACCCAAACACAATTTGAACATATGGTTGGAGTGTGTACCAGCATCCTCAACAATAACGACACCAGATTCAACAAAGTATGTATCATCGATGTCTTTGGTAAATCTAGTATCTTTTCTACCACATCAGCATCCTCTCGATTTCAGTTCTAACATGGGTGGTGCTTCACTAGATGGCTTGGCCTGCAGGTTCTCACTTTTCTCTAAATGTAATGAATCAAATTCGAGAGCCTGTTTCCATACATCTTTTTCCTCAAGTGCTAACACCCAATCTGCTAGTTCTTCACCGTTCATATCATCCATATTCATGAAATATTCATCCAAAGGGTTCCCAACAGACAGGAAAGCATCATCTTTTTCTGGTAGCACATTCACAGCATCAATCAGAGAGCAGTTGGCGAACTCACTGGGTTTCCTCATAGATTTCTGAACGTTGAAAGTGATTTCTTCATTGTTAAGCCTCATCTTCAGTTCACCAGTCTCACAATCAATAAGAGCTCTGCCTGTGGCCAAAAATGGCCTTCCCAAGATTATGGGAATTTCCTCATCTACCTTGCAGTCTAATATCACAAAATCAGCAGGAAATACAAACTTTCCCACTTGCACCAAGACATCATCCAGAATACCCGACGGTCTCTTCACCGTCCTATCAGCAAGTTGCAACAGCATGGATGTGGGCCTGGCTCTACCAATTCCCAGTCTTTTATATATGGCCAGCGGCATCAAATTAATGCTGGCCCCCAAGTCACATAGAGCTTTGGTGAAAGTCAAGTTGCCTATGGTACAAGGAATTGTAAAACTCCCTGGGTCAGACAACTTTTCAGCAATAGGATGTGTTACCACCGCACTACAAGTCTGAGTAAGGGTGACAGTAGCTAGATCTTGGAAGTCAACTTTTCTGGACATCAATTCCTTCATCATTTTAGCATACCCAGGCATTTCTTTCAATGCATCAATCAATGGAATATTTACCTGTATCTGCTTGAGCATGTCCAAGAACTTCTTGTACTGTTCATCCTTTTGGTATTTAGCCAGCCTCTGAGGGAATGGAGCTGGTGGTCTCTTTTTCCCAGTGATTTGGGATTTGTCTTTCTCAACCACCACCTCAACTATCGGCTTCTGAGTCATCTCCACTTCTTTTTCATTCTTAATCTGTGCATTGGGTTCTTCTTCACTAGGTTGCACTTTTGCTTTGGTCAAAATTGTTGAATCATCAAGTTCAATCTGCATGGGTACCAATGTTTCGGTCTGCTTGCTTTCTTCAGCCCTTTCCAGATTCACATTTAATTCTCTGCCACTGCGAAGAGTCACTGCCATCAGCTGCCTTGGAACCTGGTCAATAAGGTTTACCTGAGTCTCTGTAGGTAATGTTCCAGGAGGTCGATTATTCACTGTCATAGATATCTGCCCTAACTGTACTTCAATATTTTTTATAGCTGCATCATGAATAGCTACTCTTTCACTGATTTTTGCATTTGACCTAATTACCTGCTGCATCATAGCTTCTAACCTGGCAAACCCATCTTCTTGCCTTCCCCCTTGTTGTTTCTGAAGAGGGTAGTAAGATTATTGCTGATTCTGATGGTTATAACCCTGTGGCCTCCGAAATGTTGCTGCATTACCTTGCGGTCCCCTGACACCCATATTTCCACTGTTTTGCTGTTGGTGAAGCGGCCTATATGGTTGGACTTGCTGACCCCAATTCTGCCCCCCTTGTCTCTGGCTTCCATAATTTGACACATAATTCATATTTTCTGGGTACGGAGGGTGATGGCTTTCTGTATTCCAATGATTACCAAGTGGTTGACTAATGCTAGATGTGCACAAGCCCCTATTGGTTGTGTTAACGATGTGCACCTGCTGTTTCTGTGCCGATTCTTCCACCTTCTTTGTAAGTATACTCATTTGCGTTATCAATGTGGCCACGTTCTCTGCAATAGTGTTAGATGGATTGAATGGCACTGAATGAACTACAAGAGTAATTAGTGAATTCCTTGTTGTCCATCCTGAATTTTGTGCCATTTTATCAAGTAAGATTTGACTCTCTCTCCACGATTTGCTCAGAAATACTCGACCAGCTGAAGCATAAACATTTGCTTTCATAGTATCAGCCAAACCCATGTAAAAACGCTGCCCCAACATTTGCTCAGGAATGCCATGATGTGGACAGATAACCAGCATACTCTTAAATCTTTCCCATGTCTCTTGTAATGTTTCCACTGGTTTCTGTCTAAAGCTCAAGATTTCATCAATTTGTTGAGCAGTTTTGTTGGGTGGATGAAACTTGTTCACGAACTGCTTGACTAACTCCTCCCATGTAGTAATGGAATTGATGGGGAGTGAGTTAAGCCAAGTCTGGGCAGCACCAGTCACTGAGAATGGAAACAACAACAGTTTTGTTGCCGCCTGAGTGATGTTTGGCTGCCTTTGGGTCTTGCAAATTGACAGGAAGTTCTTTAGATGCTGCTGGGGGTCTTCACTGTACNTGTGGGTTGTGCCCAGTCATATAAAGGAGCCTCTGCCCCTATTTGAGCGACTGGGTCTACCACGCCATCCCCATGATTATTCCGGTTATGTGCATCTTCCATGTCTGTTTCAATTAGTTCAATTTGTGGTTGGTGTTTGCTTTTCCGGTTGGTTCGGTTGATGGTCCTGAACACTTTCTCAGGGTCTGATACGGCTTCAATTACTTCACCAGTCCTCGATGAGTTTCTAGGCATGCACCTGCAACACTTAGCAAACGTTAAACGTTCAATGTGAAAACGAAAATTTTAAAGAAAATTGACTATGTTTCAGAATTTTGTATTTCTTTCAA
>ML373144.1:15599-99347 GCA_005239525.1 Nicotiana knightiana | reverse complement strand
CGCCCGGGTGTCTCCTTTTGCGTATTTTCGACGTATTTGCATCCCTTTAGCTCCGTTTCCATCTCCAATTCACCTACACATAAAATAAACTCTATTAAGCACATAACAAGTGTATTTTTATCATTAAAGCACCTCAAATGTAAGTTATATTACATATTAAACTATGCATTCTAGCCTCGCATCAATGTGATAATCTTTGGGGCTACGTACGTACAAAGTGACGAGAGTCCGTGCGTAGCGGATATTACTATTATGTCTGGGTAGTTAGGCCCACATCATGCCTTGTCTTTTACTTAATATGAACTATATGCTTAATAAATTAAATGTTACATGCTGCTTACTTCCCTGAGGTTATGAAATTTGAGAAACTTGTTAGGAATTGTCCACTGAAAGTAATTTAAAAAGGAATAATCTGTGTGCGTGTGACCGCTTTGCAATTTACATTCCGCGAGTGGGTTGTGATTTCCCCCACTCTTATGGGAACGGGCCGTATGCCACGGCAGATTGAGAGATACACTTTTGGTACGGGCCATTCGATCCTCAACAATGCATAGAGAGGATTGAGAGATGCACTTTTGGTACGGGTTGTTCGATCCTCGGCAGTGCATAGATGTGAGTACTTTGTGGAGAGGTGCACTTATGGTTCGGGCTATTCGACGCTCGGCAGTGCACAGACATGACTATCTTATGACTTCGGCCGGTTGTCCTTACCCTGCATGTGTATGATTTATTTGTTACTAAATTCATGGATATTGATTTGACAGAATTTGGGGAAAGTGAAGTGGTAATTATTTTATTCATTCCCAGTACTTTCTTGGATTTCAGTACCTTACATATATATTTGTTGCTTCACTGCCTTTACATGCCTATCGTTTCTATTATATTCTGCTAAATTATATCGTTGGACCTTAGTGGGTGTCATGTCGACCTCTCATCACTACCTCTTCGAGGTTAGGCGGGATACTCACTAGGTACATATATATTTATATACTCATGCTACACTTCTGTACTTAATTGTACAGGTTATGAGGCCGGTGCATCTGGTTGTCGGACCGGAGCAAGACTTGATATTTGACGGACCTTACTTCACGGTGAGCTGCTTTCTCCTGGCGATCTCCGACAGCACCATGGGGTTTTCTTTTGCTTATTTCCCGTCTATTTCCTTCAGACAGTGGGACTGTATATTGTATCTTTTGTATATTCTGTTAGTATGCCCGTAGGAGTTGTGACACTAGTTCCTGGCACACACGTGTTAGTTGTTATGGATTTCGGGTTTGTAATATATTGGCTCACGCCTCTTCATGACTGTTTTTTATTAAAACTGACTATTTATCCTTGTCGAATGATGTTTTAAGTTTTAAAAACTGAGTATATTTTAAAGTGTTTAACCTAATAAGAAGGAACCTTTAGTAAATTGAGAGTCAGCTTGCCTGACCCTGCTGTTAGGCGCCATCACAACCTAAGTTAGGATTTTGGGTCGTGACAAAAAGTGGTGAAGTTGGTGTAAGTCGTGCCATGATTATAAATAAGACGCTTGTTGGGAGGTAACCGAGCTCTACTTTTTCTTCTTCTTTTTTGTTATCTTGTTTTATTATGTTTTTTTTGTAGTGCTTTTTTTGATTTGTAGGAGTAGGAGCATGGAATCAAAGCCAATAGGCATGTGAAAAATCGAGCAGGTAGTTGGAACTAAGTGTGGGGTGCCCACACAAAGGACCATACCTAGGAAAAGTCTGAGTATCCCATGAGCTGCTATTTCTTTGACCTTTGGCCTATCAAAGAGTCTCTTTTACCCTCTTGTTATTTACAGTGTGCATTGAGGACATTGCACAATTTTAAGTGTGGGGTGAAGAGATTGTCTATGTGATTTTCGATTCTATCCTAGCTTAATTGTAGTATTCTTTCTTAATGTAGTGCTTTTTGTAAAAAAAGTTTTAAAAAAAAAACAAAAATTCAGAAAATTTTGAACATTTCCCAACGATGGATCGTTTGGGCAGCTTTCTTGAGGGATTAAAGTCCAATTAAAAAAGTCCAAAAATATTTTCTTTGTGTTATAGTTTGTTTTAGTTAGGTAATAATCCCCCATTATTTTTTTTTTTGTGTATCTGTTCTTTTCAACGGGATGTAACTTGAACCGGGTAAGTTTTCTTATTTTCAGGATTACATTTCTTTTTAGGATAGTAAAAGAGGGAGAAAAAAACCTTGGTGACTTGTTTGATAGTAGAATATTTAGGATTTGACATGTGTAGTATCTTCCCTAAGTTTTGAAATTGAGCGTGATGCCTTTACATATTGGATATCATGTCTTGTGAAGCCTTTGTCTCTTTTGCTTGACTTGTGTTTCACTTTGTGCTAAATGCTTAATATGTTGTGGCTCCGTGAACACTTGTATTGTTTGAGAGTCGGAATGAGACCGTCATTAGTGAGTCATGTTCCATGTCTGAAGTGAATTTTGTGTAGTCCGTGATATTGTGATTGAGTCTAGAACTTGCCTGATATGTGAATTGAAGCGAAATTTTAGATGATGCTCGATCTGAAAAACGATCCTAGGACTCCTTTGATCCTTCTGAACTTAACTACTTATCAAAAATTAAATCTATCCCTAGTTAGTCCTTTTTAGCCTGTAGACCTTTGATTTGGTACCCACATTACGAG
Source organism: Nicotiana knightiana (assembly GCA_005239525.1). Lineage (NCBI taxonomy): Eukaryota > Viridiplantae > Streptophyta > Magnoliopsida > Solanales > Solanaceae > Nicotiana > Nicotiana knightiana. The sequence continues at coordinate 96,695 of ML373144.1, read as the reverse complement.
CCTATACCTTTTTGTTCTTAATTGACATTATTTTGGTCATGTTACCTCTTAAAGCCCTTTAATTGTGAAATGAACACTAGAGGAAATAAGGACTAAGTGTGGGGTGGCTTTCGAGTGGAACCAGTGAAAGAAAAAAAGGTGCACTTATTTTGTAAAATAATACATCACTAGCGAAAATTGAAAAAAAAAAAAAGAAAACTCTGAAAGAAAAGAGAAGGAAAAAATAGGTATAGGTGAATAAATTATTGCCTTGTTCCTTGCTATTGGGGTATAAAGTAATGTATTGCTTAAAGAAAGAGGGAATAATTGTGGAGAGTGATTTTGTTTGTGAAATTCGGAGTGAAGAATTTGCATTTAAAGTTTATTATTTGATGTGTTAAAGTGCTTAGGAGGGTGAACCACTAATCCTAAATATATCCTACCTATCCTTTGGCCCGCACAACAACCATGAAAAAAGTCTTAACTAATTTTAGATCGAGCACGCCTACTTTAGTAGAGATTTATATTATGGGCAAGCCTATGGTACCAATTATGTATGTGACTTCTTTTGTGAGAGTGAGCGATTTTTTCGATAGGTTTGAATCCTTAAACAATATTTTATCATGAGATTTGAATGTGTGGATTCAACGTACTCTATTATTCTTGTTGTGAAGGCACATGATTTCATAAGGATAAGTAAAGTTATTAGACTTCTCTACGATGTGGGTGTTCAAGCCATGAGTGCATGTGATGTTGAGTCGTTTTTTAGGCTAGGATTGTTATGAGCATGTTTTCGTTGTTGTGAATGTATCTTTTGAAGACTGGAACAAGAAAAAGGGAAGTGATTGTGATTGTATACGCTAAAGTTTAATTGTCGCTACCCACTATGGTTATTGGTGTAGTGTGGTTCATAGTGTTAAATATAAAGTGCTCAAAGATAGAGTAAAGTGTTGGTTGACTCGAAGACGAGCAACATTTAAGTGTGAGTTTGTGATATTCGGTTATAATTCCATATTTTTAGTGCATTAGTTACCTTACATTTTGGTGATTTAATGCAAAGTTGTACTATATTTATGCATAATGAGGTTATTTTATGTATATAGATATTTTGGAGATGAAATTGATAGCAAACTAGAGATTTTACGTGTATTTTATACATTACAAGAGTGAGTTCATGATTATTTAATTATCGAAAAAGGGCCAAAATTGTCCCTAAACTATTGAAAATAGAGCACTTATGCCCTCCATTTTATTTTTGGCACATAATTACCCTAACCGTTAGTCAAGTATAGAATATATACCCTTCTCAACTAACAAACTCACATCAGCTATAAAATAAATTTTTTTGCTGAATTGGAGCTCCACAGCACATTTGGATATTTTGTTTTCAACCGACAAAATTAATGAAATTTCAATTACCATGTCTTTTCCATGCATTTTCAACAATCAATGAACTATAACCAACAAATCCTATCAAAGACCTTAATTCCCAACAAAAGTGTTTCTTCCGAATTCACATATTAGTAGCTTGGCTTACTTTAATTATCAAGAAGGAGAATAGATAATGTATACTAATTAATTATGCTCCTTATTGTTCCCAAATTTGCTTTGTTTTATCGTTAACTCATCAAACTTCCATAAACATTGTCGAAAAATCCAATCCACGAGCTGAGAGTTCCACTTTATTGTATTATTGTATGTACCTTCTGGAAAGATTAACCTAGAAAAATGCGGAATTTATTGGTGTTAGAGATTTAATTTGGTTGTTTTTTCCATTCATTTTATTTAGTCCTATAGCAATTCTCTCCATTCCTTTGCTTCCATTATTCACAAAACCTTAATTTTCTTGCCTCTGTCTCATCTATCTTTCCATGTTGAACTAGTTTGCAGTGGTTGAGATCCGGGCTTAATTTTTTTTATATTGGTTACTTCGGGTTTTTCTATACAGTTTTTTGAAAGGGAACAAAGCATACAAGGAAAAAATGAACTACCGGAGGAGTTTCACAATGAAGTTCGGTGGAGCTCGCTGGATGAGTGTTTTGGGATAAAAGTCAGCTACATAAAGGGTGGTGATGCTTAATGAAGAAGTGATAAAATTTGCGAGGGAGGTTGCGACCAAAGGTTCTTGATATTGGAGAATTAATTAAGAAATTATGTAGAGGGTATTGTTTTCCAACTTGGAGCTCCATGTCCGCAAAGAACATACTTTTTTAAGTTTATCTATAGATGATGTGGAGTCTGTTAATGGAGAGGGGTATAAATGCTTCACTTGACTAACGGTAAAAGTATTATTGTGCCCAAAAGCAAATGGAGGGCACAATTGCTCCATTTTAAATAGTTCAGGAGAAATTTTAACTCTTTTCCGTATAATTATTGGACAATGATTAAAGTTTAATATTACAAAAGAATACAAAAAAGATAGTTGTAAATTGAAAAGAAAAGATAAGAACCATAAAGGACGGCAAATTTTGGCAGCAATAGAGTGAATCAAAATTGGGCAGAAGTCAAACGACGCCAAGGAATTGTCTCGCGTTAAGCCTCGCGACGCGAGGTTCAGCGCCCGGTTCGTCGTGCATTTCGCGTGGCGACACGTGATTTTGGGTTTTGAGCCTATTTTATTTTATTTTTTTTAGTTTTGGACTAGATTATTTCAACTAGGTTTTTTGGTACATCTGTAAATAGTCGTAAAACACAATTTCACCAAAATCTTTTGACCAAGGAAGAACACGCCACTTTGGAGGGGAAAAACACAAACCATGCTTGGAGGAGGCGTCTAACTAGTTTTTCTACTCTTCTCTTCTTTTAATCTCGTAGTTTATTAGTTCTAGAATTGTGGGTGCTACATGAATGTTATAATTTGAAGCTTGAATTGTCTTTTTATTTTATCATATAGGTTTATTTTTTCAATCTTGCACGTGATTATTTGATTGTTTGATCACCAATTGAATACTATCTATGAATCTAGGATTGAACTCGGGAGAGGGAATTTTAGATTGCATATAAGGTTGAGCAGAGCAAGATCTTGAACCTGAGCATCAGGAATGGATTTGCAATTAGGATAGGGATATACCTAATCTCCTTGCTCGGTTATTATAGGATAATTCTTAATGCGTTCTTGTTAATCTTAATTCCATATGATTATAGGCGTTAGGAAATAGGAAAGTAATACTTCGGGAGAATACCACAAGTAATATTAACCCTGTCAACCAAGAAACCAAATAAATTAATTAGAAAATTTAAGTAGAAGACTCAACGGGATTTTTAGGTAACTCATAGCTCTAGAATACTGTCTCATTGAATTCGCCTCTAATATTTCCAGCTTGTTTTCTTTAATCTCTTAGTTTCTTACTCTAGATTAGTTTTAGTTAAATATTAATACTTTAGAAAATCGCTTGAATAGATTAATTATGTTATTTTAATTTAGTAAATAGTTAATCATAAGTTCAAATGGGTACGATATCTGGACTTACAATCCTAAACATGTACGACCACGTATTCTTAAGTCCAAATGGGTACGATATTCATCTATCACACTCGGCATACAGAGAAAATATGCATCTACCACCAATAAATCATCAACATTTGCATACAGAGAATATATGTGTAACACTCCATAAATTTGAATCGGTTGTGGATGAATTAAATGAGTATTAACGTGATGGTAATCAATTGGTTATGATAATAAGTGTAATAGGCATACCATAAGTGATTTGGGGTCCATGGAGAGACCTAAGTGTAAGCCAAGTTGGAAAATTACATGATAGACTAAAATTCCAAATGAGTACGCACAAGACCACATTTTGGACGAGTATATCTACAGATATATAAGGTTTTAGTGATTCACAACCTATCAAATGAAATATCTTTGAGTCTAGTTTCTAACGCTTCAAACCGTTTATCATTTGGACACTCCTACCAAAAGTTATGACCAAATTATTAAAAGCTGCCAGAATTTTACAATACCGCGCCGCCACATGCGCCGCGGTTGTGAAGATTTACATACGACTTCCAAATTTCGTTTCTAGACACATTTTTCATTACTGCCACGTCCCATGTGGCACCCCATATACCACGGTTGTGCAAATCTTATTATATATTTTTTCAACCCGACCCTATTTTGATATAAGACCTTCGTGGGTTATTTTCCCCACTTCATTTGGCGGATTTTGGAGCTCTTCTCCACTCTCTCAAGAAATACTTGCATCTTCAAGAAATTTCTTCAAGAATTCGAAGGAGGGTTTTGCAAGATTTCTTCCAAGAAGATAATGTCTTCACCGTCTAATTAATTCTAGCATTGAATTAATGATTATAGACTCTAGTTCATGAGATATGAGTTGATGGGTTTGATAGAAAAGCATGGACGGTTATAGGTTTGGGTTGTTGATTGTTGATTATTGGTTAAGGTTGTTGTTTACCTTATGAGTGATAAAGAATGGTATTGATTATAATAATTTGAGGTTTTAGAATTTATCTAGGAGCAAGAGAATGGATTTTTGGGTGAAGAAACACCATTAATGAGGGATGTGAAGCTTTATACTCACCAAGTGTTTGATAAAATGCCTAAGTGACCAAAACATGAGTATCATAGCTAATATGGAATCCCTTTGAGTTGTATTGCTTTAGATTAAAGTTGAAAGGGGTTGACAAACGTTGTATAACACTCAGAAGCTGAAAGTTTAGGTATGTGAGGCTAACTCTCTTCACATTTGGGAATGTCTATGATTCTCCCTACATCCTATTCATTATGACTATTACGAGTTTCCTCAGAAAGTAATTATGCCTTAGTTCCATGAATAGTCGTAGAACTTCTATTCTCTAGCTTCGTAACTCAATCATGACTTTCATTCTACATGTTGTAAAATCAGTGCATAATTAATATAGACTTTGGTTTGATGCCCATTGGTCTCAGTCTAGATTATCAGCATGTCATAAACAGTTGAAGTTTCAGTTTTCATAATTAGTTCATGAATACATGTCTCAGTCCAGTTCTATTCAGCATTCAAGTATCATGTAACTCAGTATGGTTCAGTATTTCAGTATGATTCTCAGTTCCTGAATGTTGAACCCCTGTATTTGGGCCTGAGGCCGTAGTTAATGTTTTATGCATCTTTGGGCCTGAGGCCGCAGTTTATTCTTTTTGCATCTTTGGGCCTGAGGCCGCAGTTATGTATACGTATACTTTCAGTTATCAGCTATCAGCTATCAGTTATCATTTTAGTTTCAGTTTTAATTTCAACAGTTTTCATTTCAGTTATCAATTATTAATTCTCAATCATCAGCTTAGCTTTAGTTTCAGCATTTATAATTCTTTCTTTCAGTTGCTTTACATACCAGTTCAATTCAAATGTACTGACGTCCCTTTTTTCCCAGGGCCTGCATCTCACGATGCAGGTAAATGATTTACAGGTTGATGATTCAGAGCGCTAGGATTCTCGTACCAGCTATTTGGTGATACCCAGTTCATTCGGGGCATTATCATTACCTTATAGTCTTCAGTATTTTTAAACAGTCAATGTTTTTTGTACTTCATTAGAGGCTTCATAGACTAGAGTAACAGTTAGACAGAGTCACAAGCATTTAAGGTTAAGCAATGTTGCTACATACATGTTTCAGGCTTATATTAGTATTTCCACATTTGATTTATATCATTTTGACTTTCACTATATCGGCATGTGTTAGTTTACCTTCCGCATTCAGTATGTTACGATATCACATGTTGATTCAGCCAGCCAATTGGTTCACTCGGTCGCATGAAGTCAGGCACCTAGTGTCATGTTACGTCTAGGCCTAGGTTCGGGCGTGACAAGCTTGGTATCAGAGCACTTGGTTCAAGAGTCCTAGGGAGTCTATGAAGCCGTGTCTAATGGAGTTTCCTTTATATGTGTGTGACAGCCACTCATATAAATGGTTAACTACCAAGACATCCAGGATTGTCTCATTTATTTTTACTCAAGATCGTGCCATGAAAATTAGAGCAATAGGTAATATTCTCTTACTATTGAATTCCATGTGTATCGAATGGCCAAGAGACATGCAAGAAAAGTCTAAGGTTCTAGAAAGGATGATTTGCCTATTGTGGTATTGCTATGGGGTACATGTTGGTAACAAATAATATTTGAGAGGAGGTTGAAAGTGGGATTTAATGGATAGTAGTACAGATTAGAGCATAACCATATCAGAAAGTACAAAAGCAGTCATTATATTTTATGGTTATGAGCTTATCTCAGTTACCAATTATACAGTCTTTCAGTTAGCAGGTTTATGGTTATTCAGTGTGCTAATTATTTATTATTCAATTACCAGTTCTCCAATTTCAGTGTATCCAACTTCCGCTGACTTGGGAGTATACGGTGATGCCTAGATGTGCTAAAAAAAATATAAGAACACTGATTATAGCGAAATCGTCACATGTTTAGGTCTGAATTAAGACCAAGACTCGCCGGATTGTGTAGGAAATGAGTTATAAGATTATGGTACTCTGAAGGACTTTGTGTACGGTAGTGTATCCATATCTGTTTACCTTACAGAACAATTACATTTTTAATTCTTAGCAATTGAGCCACAAGTTGGATGATGATAATTTAGCTGTCAGACCCTATAGTGTAGCATGTTAAGAATTTGACCGCAAATGGCCTAGAATTGGTCATTATAGTTTTGGACAAAAAAAAGGGAGACTAAGGGCAAAATTCCTAGCAGTCAGAAATGTCTGATATTACTAGAGATGTATTTTTCATATGACTCATGCATCTAAAAAAATATGATGTATGAAATGAGAATCAACAGCAACCAATATGAAATTTCAGGGAATGATTTTAAGTTGCTCATATTTATTCATACTAGAACTAGAAAATACAACCTTAGTAAGTTATTATAAGAAGTATGTGTTGTTGTGAGATAAAGGATATGACAGTTCCCTTTAAGTTATGTGACTAAGTTCTTACCACTAATGTTTATAATCTGATATGATTTTGAAGTATATAGAAAGTTTGGGGGTTAGATATACCAATTTTGTTTAAGATAGATGAAATTTCCCTGAGTGTGATCCATGTGCATAGTTAAAAAAATGATAGTGTACGGTAAAAGATATGGTCAGATGATGAGGGAAGTTAGGATAAACCTTATGATTCACTTTAGTTATTCAAAGCAGGCAAGAAAACATGAGGTTGGTAAAAGAAATAGTAAATAGGTTTTGAGTAAATACAGTGAATTAGCAATTTCAGCAAATCTAGTAGCGGTAAGATTTGATTCACTTAGCCAGTATAGCTCTAGTGAGTGGATGACAGTTTGAAATATCGAACATGTGTTAGAACCCAAATAGTTTAAGTTAAACCCGAAGTACAGTGACAGTGGGAAAAAAATCAGCTAGTAGTGAGAGGGCAAGCTATAGAAGAATACTTTTAGGAATTATCGAAATGTTGTTTCTCCAAGACTGGCAGGGTAAGCAGAGTTAAATTATTAAGATTGTGTATGATAGTTGTGAATAATTTAGTTTTTCCTAACTCATAAGTAAGTTGGAAGATGAGTCGTCATTGACATAGAGTGCAAAGAATTGCAGAAAATAAGGAAAGTTATTTGGATGGCAACAAAAAGAGAAGGATCCGCAAGTATAAGACCGTTGGTCTAAGGGGTGATGTGAAAATTTTCAGTAAATCCAGTTAGAGATTTGAAACCCGAATAGTTAGCATGGGATATGAAAAAGAAAACCAGTTCTGTAATGAGGAAAAAATTGTATAATCACCCAAGGAATATGTCTAGCATGTGTAAGGAACACAAACTGAGTAGAATGATCAACGAGCTTAGTTATTGATGACAAAGTGATAACAGAAAAGCTATAAAATCATGCCTATTTATGTGTTATGAGGGTAGTGCCATTGCACAAGACATTAAAATTTAGAGTACATATCAAAGAATAGTTCACAATAATACTATAAGTGTTTTCATGAAGTGCTTAAAAAGATAATCAAGTGTGGGAAGTATATCTCATGAAAGAGGTAGACAAGAGAACTATGCTGAACGAAGTTCACTACTTAGACAAGGTAAGAGTTCGACTTTCTGACACCAAATATAGTGTAGTTTTTGTCTAGAACAGGACCTGTTCCTCTTAGTAGCCGAAGTGAAGGAGAAACGGTTTGATGATCCCTACTTGTTGTAGCTTAAAGAGGGGATATTCACATGCATAAGACGATGGATTTTGAACAAGGGGGAGATGATGGTACTTTGAGGTACCGGGATAGATTGTTGTCCCAACCATCGAGGTAGGAAGATGTTAGAAGCCCATAATTCCATGTATTCTATCCACCTAGGTTTCCCAAAGATGTATCGTGATCTTAAGGAGAATTATTGGTGGAACGACATGAAAAATAGAGTTGCAGACTTTGTAGCTAAGTGTCTAATTGTCAGCAAGTGAAAGTTGAGCAGCAGAAAACCAAGTGTTTATCTCAGAACACAAACATCCTTTAGTGGAGATGGTAAATATGGACCTTATAATAGGATTATCTTTCTCATTCTGAAAGCATGATTTTTATGGGCGAAGGTGTAGATTGCCAATTAGTTGGTTTGAAGTTGGCAAAGTGAAGTTGCTTGGACCAGATTTGGTCAGTCAGTCTATTGAGAAAGTCAAGTTGATTCAAGAGTATTTGAAGACAGCTTAGAGTCGCCAAAAGTCCTATTCGAACGTGCAACATAGAGACCTAGAGTTTCAAGTTGATGATTGGGTGTTTCTAAAAGTTTCATCTATGAAAGATGTTATAAGATTTGGGAAGAAAGGAAAGCTCAATCCAAGATACATCGGCCCATATAGGATCCCATGAAGGAACGGGTAAGTAGTTTATGAGTTAGAGTTTCCACCATATTAGAGGTTGTACACCAGTATTTCATGTGTCATGTTATAACATTCAAGTTTCCAGTATTCAAATATTATGTCACGACATTTGTGTTTCTAGTATTTAGATCTCATGTTAGAACATTCATGTCAGTTTAGTACTTAGATACTCATGTCAGTCCAGTACTCATATATTCATGCTAGCTTAATACTTAGATATTGATGTTAGTTCAGTGCTCAGACATTCATATCATTTCAGTACTCAAATATTCGTTCCAGTTCAGAATTCGTATATATGTGTTAGTTCAGAATTTACATATCCATGACAGACTAGTATTCATGTATATGTATCATGTTATGCCTATTATGATGCCATGTGAGGCTTGTGTTATGCTCTGTTAGCGGGCAGGTGTTTTGGGGAAATTTTGAAGGTAACTAACCTTCTCCTTCAGACCTTATATAACAATCTCCATGCCTTTCGATGTTTAGTTAGTTTAGTAGTCATTTGCTCTAGTACCTATTCAGTTTAGTATCTCATCAGTTCAGTAATCGTTTATTCATTCAGTTTAGTATGCAAGTGTTAATGAATGATCATGTTCCCACCAGACCCATTTAAGGTCCGGAGTTAGCTGAAGATGCATCAAGGACAATCATTCGACGACGAATGAACCCAAGGGGGAGATAATGTAACACCCCATAAATTTGAATCGGTTGTGGATAAATGAGTATTAACATGATGGTAATCAATTGGTTATGATAATAAGTGTATGAGGAATATCATAAGTAATTTTGGGTCCAGGGAGAGACCTAAGTCTAAGCCAAGTTGGAAAATTACATGATAGGTTAAAATTCCAAATGACTACGCATAAGACCATAGTTTGGACGAGTATATCTACAGATATATAAGGTTTTAGGTGATGCACAAGATATTAAATAAAATCTCTTTGAGTCTAGTTTCTAACACTTCAAACCATTTTTCATTTGGACACTTCTAGCAGAAGTTGTGTCCAAATTACCAAAAGCTGGCAGAATTAAACACTACTGCGCCGCCCCATGCAGCGCGACTGTGAAGATTTACATAACACTTCCAAATTTCGTTTATAGACACATTTTTCATTACCGCGCCGTCCCATGCGGTTCCCTATGCACCACGGCTGTGCAAATCTTTTTTTTTTTCAACCTGACCCTATTTTGATATAAGACCTTCGGGGGTTATTTTTCCCACTTCGTTTGGCGGATTTTGGAGCTCTTCTCCCCTCTCTCAAGACCCCCAACTCCTCCCATATTCAAGGTAAGCAATCCCCATTATCTTTGTGTGAATTCCATCATTTTTACACTAGTATTGAGGAATCTACACATAAAATACTTAGATCTTCAAAAAACTTCTTTAAGAACTCGAAGGAGGGCTTTGCAAGATTTCTTCCAATAAAGTAATGTTCTTCACCCTCTAATTGATTCTAGAATTAGATAAATGATTATAGAATCTAGTTCATGAGATATGAGTTGATGGATTTGATAGAAAAGCATAGATGGTTATAGGTTTGGGTTGTTGATTGTTGATTATTGGTTAAGGTTGTTGTTTACCTATTGGGTGATAAAGAATGGTACTGACTATAACAATTTGAGGTTTTAGAATTTATTTAGGAGCAAAAGAATGGGTTTTTGGGTGAATAAACACCATTAATGAGGGTTGTGACGCTTTATACTCACCAAGTGTTTGATAAAAGGCCTAAGTGACCAAAACATGAGTATCATAGCTAATATGGAATCCCTTTGACTTGTGTTGCTATAGATTAAAGTTAAAAGGGGTTGACAAACATTGTATCACTCAAGATCCGGAAGTTAAGGTATGTGAGGCCAACTCTCTTCACGTTTGGGAACGTCTATGATTCTCCCCACATCTCATTCATTATGACTATTACTAGTTTTCTCAGAAAATAATTATGCCTTAGTTCCATGAATAGTCGTAGAACTTCTATTCTCTAGCTTCGTAACTCATTCATGACTTTCATTGTAAATATTGTAAAATCAGTTTCTAATAAATATAGACTTGGGTTTGATGCCCATGGGTCTCAGTCTAGATTATCAGCATATCATAAATAGTTGAAGTTTAAGTTTTCATAATCATTTCATGAATACATGTCTTAGTCTAGTTCTATTGAATATTTAAGTATCATGTACCTCAATATGGTTCAGTATTTCAGTATGATTCTCACTTCCTTAATGTTGAACCCCTGTATTTGGTCTTGAGGCCACAGTTAATGCTTTATGCATTTTTGGTCCTGAGGCCGCAGTTTATATTTTTTTCATATTTGGGCCTGAGGCCGCAGTTTATTTATTCAGATAAACATGTGGTTCATCATTCAGAAGAGGGAGTATTCATATTCTTACTTCTTTTGTTCAGTTTAGTTATTAGTTATCAGTTATCATTATCATTCCAGTTATCAGCTATCAGTTATCATTTTAGTTTCAATTTCAACAGTTTTCATTTCTGTTATCAATTATTAATTCTCATCATCAGCCTAACTTTAGTTTAAGAATTTATTCTTTCTTTCAGTTTCTTTACATATCAGTGCAATTCAAACGTATTGACGTCCCTTTTTTCCTGGGGCCTGCATCTCACGATGCAGGTAGTGATTTACAGGTTGACCATTTAGAGCGCTAGGATTCTCGTACCAGCTATTTGGTGATCCCCAGTTCTATCGGGGAATTATCATTACCTTACAGTCTTCAGTGTTTTCAGACATTCAATGTTTCTAGTACTTCATTAGAGGCTTCATAGACTTAGAGTAACAGTTAGACAAAATCACAAGCATTTAAGGTTAAGCAATGTTACTACATATATGTTTCAGGCTTATGTTAGTGTTTCCGCATTTGATTTATATTATTTAGACTTTCAGTATATCAGCATGTGTTAGTTTACTTTCCGCATTCAGTATGTTACGATATCACATGTTGATTCAGCCAGCCAGTTGGTTCGCTCGGTCGCATGTAGTCAGGCACTGAGTGTCATGTTACGTCCAGGCCCAGGTTCGGGGTGTGATAATGTGCATAAATAATCATGTCAATGAAAAAGTTAACATATATCCAAGTAGCACACCGGGAAGATATACATAAAGATACGCAAATATCAAACACTAATAAGTTTTTCTTGTACCGTATGTATGACATAGAGAGAGAAAAAAGAGAGAATGACCCTAGTGGAACGGATCCTTATCCACACACTGCACAGACAAGTGACATTCTATAATAACAACCACACGGACCATCACATGCTATGATAACTTAACCCGCATGGATCACTCGCGTGCTACCAATCCAATCTATCACACAAAGCAATATAATATGATACATGTATACGAAGAATGTATATTAAATGACATACTCATGAATTGATGAAATGTAGCATGCTAAACGGCATGCATGTGCAAAGTGTGCTACTAGAACACTAATTAGATGGATAAATCATAGAATAATAATTATCATGTTTGAACGGGAAATCAACCTACACGTGATCTCTAGTATGATTCAAGAAGTTCACAAAGTCATACAAACATATTGAGAATGATAGTAGGAGGCATCGTATCAAGAGTAAGTCTTAACACACCTAAGAACTATCCCGGATATGGATAAAACCCGACGTACGCGCACGAGCTCATAGGCTTGCATGTACGTCACCCTCAACACTGTAACGACCTCGTCGGTCATTTGAGTGTTGCAGTCTCATTCCCGTATTTACTGCTTATTTTATGCTTAATTGTTATTATGTGACTTGCCGGGGTAGTTGGTTTGGTTTCGGGGATGTTTTGGAATGGATTGGGACACTTAGTCCCAAGGTTAGAATCCTAAGTTGAAAGAGTGGACTAGATGTTGGCTTGTATGTTAATGTCTTCAGAATAGAGTTTTGATGGTTCTGATAGCTTTGTAGGGTAGATTTGGGCTTACGAGTGTGTCCGAATGTAATTTGGAGGTCTGTAGGTGATTTTGGCTTGAAATGACGAAAGTTGAAAATTACAAATTTGGAGAGTTGAGAAGTTTGACCGAGAGTTGACTTTGTGGTTACGGGCTCCGATTTTTGTTCCAAAAGTTGTGATAGGTCCGCCGTGTCATTAATGAATTGTTTTCAAAATTTGAGGTCAATCGGAGTTGATTTGATAGGTTTCAACATCGATCGTAGAAGTTAGAATTCACTAGTTTTCATTTGGCTTGAATTGGGGTATGATTCGTATTTTTATATTGTTTGATGTGATTTGAGGCCTCGACTAAGTAAGTATCGTATTTTTGGACTTGTTGGTATTTTTTGTTGAGGTTTCATGGGCCTCAAGAATGATTCAAATGGGAATATTGAAATTTGGACTTGGGAGAAATTTTTGGGTTGATGATGTCCGGTGCCATCGCACCTGCGGAGTTTTAGTCGCAGGTGCGTGACCGCAAAAGCGAAGAAATGGTCGCATATGAGGTTTGGCAAAGTTAAGCAGCGGTCACAGTTGCGAGGGTTTGTCCGCACCTGCAAGGTCGAAGATACGGAGAGGGATCGCAGTTGCGAGGTCTGGAAGGGGAGCCTGGGGGTGCAGGTCCGGAGGGATATCCGTAGGTGCGATTAAGTAAAGCGCATGTACGAAAAGTACTGGCAGTATTTAGATTCGAGGGTTCAGAGATTTTTATAATTTTTGGACTTTGCAAGCTCGGATTAAAGCGATTTGTGAGAGGGGATTCGAATGATTTCATGAGGTAAGACACTTTTGATCATTTTAATCATTAATATTGAATACCCATTGAATTTGTCACCTAGTTTATGTGTTCTTGAGCTGGAATTTTGGGAGTTTTGGGCTAGGGATTGGAGCGTGAAAATTGGAGGTTTAAGTGGCGATTTGGAGTTAGAATTTGGCAATTTCGGTATGGTTTCCCATGGTTCAATGGGTGTTCGGATTTTGTAATTTTTGTTGGATTCCGAGACGTGGGCTCGGGGTTGACTTTTGGAGTAATATTTTTTTCTTTTGATTACGCACTTAGCTTTTTCATATGGAATTGATTTTCCTATAGCTTGTTTTGATTTTATCAAGTTGTTTGTGGCCAGATTCGAGGCTTTTGGAGGCTAAATTGCGAGGTGAGGGCTTATTGGAGTAGAGATTTGTACGGTTCAGAGGGTATGAATCCCTGAATTTCATGTTATGTGATCAGTGTGAGGTGACGCACATGCTAAGTGGTAGGCGTGTGTTGCTCCCAAACGCACATTTTGCCCCCAATTGCTCCTAGATCATTCCTACACATAAAAACACCTCAAATTAATATAAATCAACACATTTTACATCCTAAATCCACGAAACAAAAGTAAAACATGAGGCGATATACACACAAATATATATACTTTAAGCTAAACATCAACACTCCACACTTAGACTCTTTCTCGTCCTCGAGCAATGGAACTATCAAATAAAGTCCCAACTACGTACGACTCTAAATTATAGACGAGCACTTCAATTCTTTTTTAACCACACACTTTACCCTTGACTATGATCGACACCGGCACTCAAGCATGAACATACAAAAATTCACATTCTTCCCTTTTTAAACCTGCCCAAGTATAACATTTCAATTCAATCACTCCAACAACCTATTTGTAACCACCCGACCTCAAGAGTCAACTTGTAACCACTAAGCACTCTCAACTCACGCACTTACCCAACAAGAAAGTTACAACATTACCAATCATTCATTCATGAGATCATGTGCCCTCACCAACAAACAAAAGAGTGAATATAGACCAGTCCACACATTCAAATATGCTTTTGAATATAATTTAAGGACATCACACAATTGAACAAAATTCGCTCACTCTCACAAAGAATTCATATGCCTCCCGTGGTCGTACCATAAGTTTGCACGTACTGTAAATCTCAACTAATTTAAGCTAGCCAAAAATAGGATCAGTTAAGACTTTAAGGTTGTAATGTAGGCTAAGTGTAACGATCCGACTAGTCGTTTTGTGTTCTAGGACCCTGTGCCCCTAAATGAGACTCCCCGTAACTGCTTCTACTGATTTATGACTTACAGGGACGGGTGGTTCGAGGTTTGGAGGATTTTGGAGTAGTATAGGAACACTTAGTTCCTTAAGGTTGGCCTTAAAGGCCATGTTTGACTTCAGTCAACATTTTCAGTAAACGACCCCGGAATCGAGATCTGAAGATTCCAGTAGCTTCGTATGATGATTTCGGACTTGGGCGTGTGTTCGGAATGGGTTTTGGATGACCCGGGAGCCTTTCGGTGCCAAATAGAGAAGTAATGTCTTTAAGTTCAAATTGAGGTTTAGAACATGTTTTTTTGTTATCGAGGTCCAAACAGAATTCTGAGATCGGGAATAGTTCTGTTATGCTATTTATGACTTGCTCGCAAAATTTGGTGTCATTCCGAGTAGTATAGGTATGGTTCGACATGTTGAAAGCGAATTCAGAAACTTGAAGTTCTTTAGTTTGATCCAATAGGTTTTGAGGTGTGATTTTAGATTTAGCATTGTTTCGGGCGTTCCGAAGGCTCGAGCGAGTCCGTATTATGATTTAGGACTTGTTGGTATATTTGGACGGGGTCTCGAGTGGGCCCAGATGCCATTCGGGCATCGAGCGAGGCAAAAACCAGCCTAAAATGACTGCAGGTGCACCAAGTCTGGTGCGCCGCACCTGCAGAGGTTTAGTCGCAGGTGCGAGACCACTCATGCGGTCCCAGTCTCGCAGGTGCGACGCCTGGGGGAGTTGCCAATTTCCGCAGGTGCGGACCCCTTTCCACAGAAGCGGAGTCGCAGGTGCGTACTTTGCTCCGCAGGTGCAAAATCAGGCCACCTTCCCCTCATCCGCAGGTGCGAGAATTTCCTCGCAGAAGCGAGACCGCAGGTGCGAAAAGCCTGAAGGCAGTGCACTTCTTTTTAAACACGGGCTTAGCCATTTTTGACCACTTTTCTTCATTCTTGGGCGATTTTGAGGGCATGCAAGAAGGGTATTTGACCTAGCTACTGAGAGGTAAGTAATTTCTACTATGAATTTAGCTTATTACTTGAATTGTTAGGTAGATTAATACCACAATTAGTAGAAAACATGGGTTAGAGTAAAAACCTAGGTTCTTGAAAAAAATGAGAAATGACCAAGAAATTTGTTGAGGAATCAAATAAAAACTATATAATATTGATCCTTAGGCCATGGGTGATATTTCCTTCAAAATTTTCCGGAATCCGAGCATGTGGGCCCGGGGGTGTATTTTGGGATTTTGCATTTTAGGTTGAAACAATCATTTAAATGGGGAAATTTCATACTTTTGAGTATAGATTGATTTATTTATGCAATATTTGACTAGTTTCGAGTCCTTGGGCGACGAATTTGGAGTTTCGAGCGCATTCTTTTCCCGGGAAGTAGACTTGACGCGAGGAAAGTCTCCTTTCTAACCTTGTAAGAGGGAATTTTCCCCATAGGTGAATTAAATGGTAATGTGTCATTGTTGTGGGGGACTACGTACATGCGAGGTGACGAGAGCCCGTGCATAGTGACTATTATTGTTATGTCCGGGTAGTTAGGCCCACACCACGCCATGTGAATTCCATTAAATTGAGTTATATGCTTTGTAACTTCATTGTATGCAACTTCTTTTTTAAGAAAACCAAGAATTTGATGCTTTAAAGGAATTTTTAATTGAAAAGAATTGAAAGAAAGATGTTGTATTTGCATGCGATCGATTCGCAATTTATATCCCGCGAGCGGAGTGATTCTTTCCCCTACTCTCATGGGAGCGGGTCGTACGCCACGAAGGGTATTAATAGATGAATCTATGGTTCACGTCGTTCGACCCTTCGGCAGTACACAATTGTTATTATTATGTTGGCCCAAGCCGGGTGTCCTTATTCCACTATGCGCATGCTATTTTCCTGATTGTGTTTATGACTGTTGAGCTATGAATTATACTGGAGGATCGCACTGAAAACTTGTAAATTGATTCTTCATTCCATACTTGGATTTTACTACGGTTCAATATTTATTTTTCTTACTAACCATGCTTACTTGTTGTCCTCTTTTAAATTATCACTTAAATACTCTATTTGGACCCTAGTAAATGTCAAGTCGATCTGTTGTCACTACTTCTTCGAGATTAGGCCGGATACTTACTGGCCATATATTGTATATGTACTCATGCTACGCTCTGTACTTAATTGTACAGGTTCTGAGGCAGGTGCATCTGGATTCCAGTTCGGAGCTCGTTCCTAAGTTTTTACTGTTCGAGGCTTCACGGTGAGCTGCTCTTGTTGGCAATTTCCAGCAGCACTCTGGAGCTATCCTTCTGTTATTTATGTCTATACTTACTCGGACAGTAGGACAGACTTTCATTCTTTTGATATTATTATGCTAGATGTTTGTAGACTTGTGACACTAGTTCCTGGCACACACACGCTAGTAGACTTTATTTTGGGATGTAATCATAAATTATGACTTCATGTTTATTTATATTGCATAAAAATTTCCTAAATTATCTGTTTCTACCTAAATGTCTCAACTAAGTTAAGCAAGTGTTGAAAAAATGTTTTTGGTAAACTACCTGAAATCACTAGTAAATAAAGGTTGGCTTGCCTGACGGCGGAGTTGGGCGCCATCGCGACCTGGGTTAGGATTTGGATCGTGAAAACATGGTATCAAAGCTCTATGTTCACGTAGGTCTCACAAGTTACCGGCAAACCCAATGGAGTCTTGCGGATCGATATGGAGACGTCTGTATTTATCTTCGGGAGGCTATAGGGTGTTAGGAAATCTCTCTTTATTCATCTTCTATCGTGCATTTGATGGTATACTAAGAATCTCACTCTTCTATTCTCTCATAGATGGTGAGGACGCGAGCAACTGATGTTCCAGACCAAGGAAGGGCCGCTACCCTCGTCATCCGAGGCCATGGCAGAGGCTGGGGGATGGCACCGGCCCAAGGTAGGGGATGAGGGCATCCCAGGACTGTACCAATCGCACCCGCAGTGGATCTAGTATAGAATCCCATCACTGAGGAGCAGGGCGAGGTGCCCGCAGCAGATCCTGCCCCTTTGGATTTTACGACAGCGCCAGGATTTCAGGAGGTCATGGGCCGTATGATGCGGTTCATGGACACCATGACTCAGGCTAGTTTATTTCCAGCAGATCCTGCCACATTCAGGCAGGATGGGGAGCACAGATCCCTGCTGCACAGGCCGCTGGACATACAACTGCAGTATATCAGACCCCGGGTACACTGCCCGTGGGCGGGGTTCAGCTAGTAGCAGCAGCAGCACCTGAGCCCAGACCAGCTATGGACGGTGATCCGCATAAGTTATTAGACAGATGGACCAGATTGCACCCTCCTATCTACGGAGGTGAGCGTCATGAGGACGCAAAGGACTTTATTGATGGGTGCAGGGACAGACTGCACAACATGAGGATATTGGAGTCTCAGGGAGTTGACTTCACTACTTTTCAGCTAGAGGGCAAGGCCCGTAGATGGTGGCAGTCCTATATTCTTGGCAGACCGGCAGATTCTCCTCTCATCACTTGGGAGCAGTTTACTCAGTTTTTCCTGGACAGATATATTCCACCCTTTGAGAGGGAAGAGCTGAGGTATCAGTTTGAGCAGCTGGAGCAGGGTCAGATGTCACTGACCAACTATGAGTCTAGGTTTTCTGAGCTGTCTCTTCACACACTCATGATACTTCCTACTGACGCAGAGAGAGTGCGGAGATTTGTAGCTAGGTTACATCCAGGTGTTAGGGACAATATGGCCCGAGAGGTGTAGATGGGGACTCCTTATCAGCTTGTGGTAGAGATTGCTCGCCGGATCGAGGGTTATCGGTCGAGGAACAGAGAGCAGGGTCAGCAGATTCTATGTTATTTCGGCCAGATCAGATGCAGTGGCCTCAGATGTCATGATCACATGTATTATTTCAGTATGCGGTAGAGATGCATTGGTATTATTCGATCCAGGGTCCACTTATTCATATGTATCAGCCTTATTTGCTAATTCCCTAGATATTCCTCGTGAGTCCTTGGGTACTCCTATTTATGTGTCCACTCCTGTGGGCGATTCTTGGTTGTGGACCGGATTTATAGGTCCTGTGTGGTTACATTCTGTGGGTTCGAGACCAGAACAGACCTCATGTTGCTTGATATGGTTGATTTTGAGGTTATCCTGGGCATGTATTGGTTGTCTCCTTATCATGCCATTCTAGATTGTCATGCCAAGATTGTTACTCTAGCCATGCCCGAGTTACCGAGATTGGAGTGGAGAGGTTCCTCAGTTAGTGCCGCTAGTCGGGTCATTTCTTTCCTGAAGGCTCGACATATAGTCGAGAAGGGTTGTTTGGCTTATCTTGCGTATGTGCGGGACACCACCGCCGAGTCTCCGACGATTGATTCAGTGCCAGTAGTTTGAGAGTTTGATGATGTATTCCCTTCAGACCTTCCAGGCATGCCACCAGATCGTGACATTGATTTTTGCATTGACTTAGCTCTAGGCACCCAGCCCATATCTATTCCCCATTATCGCATGGCTCTGAAGGAATTGAAAGAACAGCTCGAGGAACTATTGGCTAAAGGGTTTATCAGAACGAGCGTGTCATCTTGGGGTGCCCTAGTGCTATTTGTGAAGAAGAAGGATGGGACTATGCGGATGTGTATTGACTACCGCCAGTTGAACAAGGTCACCATCAAGAACAAGTACTCGTTGCCACGTATCGATGATTTTTTTGACCAGTTGCAGGGTGCTTGGGTGTTTTCTAATATTGACCTGAGGTCGGGGTACCATCAGTTGAAGATTCAGGACTCGGATGTTCCGAAGACGGCCTTTCGTACGAGGTATGGTCATTATGAGTTCCTGGTGATGTCTTTTGGCCTGACTAATGCCCCAACAGCATTTACGGACTTGATGAATAGGGTGTTCAGGACTTATATTGATTGNTGAAGGAATTGAAAGAACAGCTCGAGGAACTATTGGCTAAAGGGTTTATCAGAACGAGCGTGTCATCTTGGGGTGCCCTAGTGCTATTTGTGAAGAAGAAGGATGGGACTATGCGGATGTGTATTGACTACCGCCAGTTGAACAAGGTCACCATCAAGAACAAGTACTCGTTGCCGCGTACCGATGATTCGTTTGACCATTTGCAGGATGCGCGGGTATTTTCTAAGATTGACTTGAGATCGGGGTACCATCAGCTGAAGATTCGAGACTCGGATGTTCCGAAGACTACCTTTCGAACGAGATATGGTCACTATGAGTTCCTGGCGATGTCCTTTGCCTTGACTAATGCCCCAGCAACATTTATGGACTTGATGAACATGGTGTTCAGGCCTTATATTAATTCTTTTGTCATCACCTTCATTGACGACATTCTGATTTACTCACGTAGCCTGGGGGAGCACGAGCAGCATTTGAGGGTGATGCTCCAGTCTTTGCGGGAACAGAAGTTGTATGCTAAGTTCTCTAAGGGTGAGTATCGGTTTGATTCTGTGGAATTCTTGGGGCATGTGGTATCTGGAGAGGGTATCAAGGTTGATCCTAAGAAGATTGAGGCAGTTCAGAGTTGGCTAAACCCTACTTCAGCTACAGAGATCAAGAGCTTCTTGGGTCTAGCAGGTTATTATTGTCGATTTGTGGAGGGTTTTTCCTCCATTGCAGCCCTCTGACTAGGTTGACCCAGAAGAATGCCCCATTTCGATGGTACGATGAGTGTGAGCCGAGCTTTCAGAAGCTCAAGACAGCATTGACCTCAGCACCAGTTCTAGTGTTGCCTTCTGGTTCCGTATATGGTTTATTGCGACGTTTCACGAGTTGGGTTGTGTTGATGCAGGAGAGAGAGTTATTGTATATGCTTTGCGAAAGCTGAAATTTCATGAGAAGAATTACCCTGTGCACGATCTGGAGTTGGCGGTGATTGTTCATGCTCTTAAGATTTGGAGGCATTACTTGTATGGGTTGCCTTGTGAGGTTTATACAGACCACCGCAGTTTGCAGCACTTTTTCAGGCAAAGGGATCTTAATTTGAGGTAGCGCAGGTGGCTTGAGTTGCTGAAGGATTATGACATCACCATTCTTTATCATCCGGGCAAAGCAAATGTGGTAGCAAATGCCTTAAGCAGGAAGGCAGAGAGTATCAGTAGTTTGGCTTTCATTTCAACAGAGGAGAGACCTCTAGCTTTGGACATTCAGTCCTTGGCTAATCACCTGGTGATGGCTCAGTCTTCATTATTGGGAGAGATCAAGGCTCGGCAGTATGATGATCCGCACTTGGTGGTCTCCGGGAGACAGTGGTTTAGGGTGGTGCCAAGGAGGTTTTTGTTGGCGAGGATGGTATTCTAATACTTTAGGGTCACTTATGTGTCCCTAATGTTGATGGAATGAGGGAGAGGATTCTAGAGGAGGCTCACAGTTCACAGTATTCTATACATCCTGGTGCTACGAAGATGTATCGTGACCTGAGGCAACACTACTGGTGGAGGCGGATGAAGAAAGACATAATGGAATTTGTGGCTAGATGTCTAAATTGCCAGCAGGTTAAATATGAGCACCAGAGGCCAGGAGGCCTACTTCAGCAGATGCCTATACCTGAGTGGAAATGGGAGCGCATCACTATGGATTTCGTAGTTGGGTTGCCTCGGACTTTGCGGAAGGTTGATGTGGTTTGGGTCATTGTGGATAGGTTGACCAAGTCGGCACATTTTATTCCAGTAGCTACCACTTACACTTCTGAGAGGTTGGCCCAGATCTACATTCGGGAGATAGTTCGGTTGCACGGTGTGCCTATGTCCATTATATCAGATCAAGGTCCTCATTTCACCTCGCACTTCTGGAGAGCCGTACAGAGTGAGTTAGGCACCCAGGTAGAGCTCAGCACAACATTTCACCCTCAGACCGACGGGCAGTCGTAACAGACAGTTCAGATATTGGAGGACATGCTCAGAGCATGTGTGATTGACTTTGGAGGGCAGTGGGACTAGTTATTGCCTTTGGCCGAGTTTGCTTATAATAATAGTTATCAGTCCAGCATTGAGATGCTCCATTTGAGGCCTTGTATGGTCGGCGATGTCGATCTCCCATCGAGTGGTTCAAGCTTGGCGAGGCTAATCTATATGGCACCGATCTGGTGAAGGATGCTTTGGAGAAGGTGAAGTTGATTCAGGAGAGACTTCGCATAGCACAGTCCAGACATCAGAGTTATGCGGATCAGAAGGCGCGTGATGTATCATTTATGGAGGGCAAGAAGGTTTTGTTGAAGGTCTCGCCGATGAAGGGTATTATGAGGTTTGGGAAGAAGGGAAAACTGAGCCCGAGGTTCATAGGCCCATTTGAGGTGTTGAGACGAGTTGGGGAGGTTGCTTATGAGCTTGCTTTACCTCTCATTTTGTCAGCGTTCATCCGGTCTTTCATCTGTCCATGCTCCGGAAGTATCACGCCGACTTCTCTCACATGGTAGATTTCAGTACCATTCAACTAGATGAGAGATTGGGTTACGAGGAGGAGCCAGTTGCTATCATTGACAGGCAGGATCGTCAGTTGAGGTCCAAGAGAGTTTCCGCCGTAAAGGTCCAGTGGAGGGGCCAACTAGTCGAGGAGGCAACTTGGGAGTCCGAGGAGGACATGTGGAGCAGATATCCACACTTATTCAGCACTCCAGGTAAAATTCTAGACCCGTTCGAGGACGAACATCTATTTAAGAGGTGGAGAATGTAACGACCCGACTGGTCTTTTTATGTTCTAGGACCCCGCGCCCCTAAATGAGACTCCCTGTAACTGCTTCTACTGATTTATGACTTGCGGGGATGGGTGGTTCGAGGTTTGGAGGAGTTTGGAGTAGTATAGGAACACTTAGTTCCTTAAAGTTGGCCTTAAATGCCAAGTTTGACTTCAGTCAACATTTTCAGTAAACGACCCTGAAATCGAGATCTGAAGAGTCCAGTAGGTTCGTATGATGATTTTGGACTTGGGCGTGTGTTCGAAACGGGTTTTGGATGACCCGGGAGTGTTTCGGCGCCAAATAGTAAAGTAAGAATGTCTTTAAGTTCAAATTGAGGTTTAGAGTGTGTTTTTATTTTATCGAGGTCCGAACGGAGTTCCAAGATCGGGAATAGTTCTGTTATTCCATTTATGACTTGCTCGCAAAATTTGGTGTCATTCCGAGTAGTATAGGTTTGGTTCGGCATGTTGAAAGCGAATTCAGAAACTTGAAGTTCTTAAGTTTGATCCAATAGGTTTTGAGGTATGATTTTTAGATTTAGCGCTGTTTCAGGCGTTCTGAAGGCTCGAGCGTGTCCGTATTATGATTTAGGACTTGTTGGTATATTTGGACGGGGTCTCGGGTAGGCCCAGATGCCATTCGCTCATCGAGCGAGGCAAAAACCAGTCTAAAATGACTGCTGGTGCACCAAGTCTGGTGCGACCGCACCTGCTGAGGTCGAGTCGCAGGTGCGAGACCGCTCCTGTGGTCCTAGTCTCTCAGGTGCGACTCCTGAGGGAGTTGCCAATTTTCGCAGGTGCAGACCAGTTTCCGTAGAAGAAAAGTCGCAGGTGCGGACTTTGCTCCGCAGGTGCGAAATCAGGCAACTTTCCCCTTATCCGCAGGTGCGAGAATTTCCTCGCAGATGCGAGACCGCAGGTGCGATCCTCATGCTGCAGGTGCAAAAAGCCTGAAGGCAGTGGACTTCCTTTTAAACACGTACTTAGCCATTTCTGACCACTTTTCTTCATTCTTGGGCGATTTTGAGGGCATGCAAGAAGGGTATTCGACCTAGCTACTGAGAGGTATGTAATTTTTACTATGACTTTAGCTTATTACTTGAATTGTTAGGTAGATTAACACCACAATTAGTAGAAAACATGGGTTAGAGTAAAAACCTAGGTTCTTGAAAAAAAAGGGAAATGACCAAGAAATTTGTTGAGGAATCAAATAAAAACTATTATATTGATCCTTAGGCCATGGGTGATATTTCCTTCTAAATTTTCCGGAATCCGAGCATGTGGGCCCGGGGGTCTATTTTGAGATTTTGGACTTTAGGTTGAAACAATCATTTAAATGGGGAAATTTCATACTTTTGAGTATAGATTGATTTATTTATGCAATATTTGACTAGTTTTGAGTCCTTGGGCGACGAATTTGGAGTTTCGGGCGCATTCTTTTCCCGGGAAGTAAACTTGACGCGAGGTAAGTCTCCTTTCTAACCTTGTAAGAGGGAATTTTCCACATCGGTGAATTAAATGGTAATGTGTCATTGTTGTGGGGGACTACGTACGTGCGAGGTGATGAGAGCCCGTGCATAGTGACTATTATTGTTATGTCGGGGTAGTTAGGCCCACACCACGCCATATGAATTCCATTAAATTGAGTTATATGCTTTGTAACTTCATTGTATGTAACTTTGTTTTTAAGAAAACTAAGAATTTGATGCTTTAAAGGAATTGTTAATTGAAAAGGATTGAAAGAAAGATGTTGTATTTGCATACGAGCGCTTCGCAATTTATATCCCGCGAGCGAAGTGATTCTTTCCCCTACTCTCATGGGAGCAGGCCGTACGCCACGGTGGGTATTGATAGATGTATCTATGGTTCGCGTCGTTCGACCCTTCGGCAGTGCACAGTTGTTATTATTATGTTGGCCAAGGCCGGGTGTCCTTATTCCACTATGCGCATGCTATTTTCCCGATATTGTTTATAACTGTTGAGCTGTGAATCATTCTGGAGGATCGTACTTAAAATTTTTAAATTGATGCTTCATTTCATATTCGAATTTTACTATGGTTCAATATTTATTTTTCTTACTATCCATGCTTACTTGTTGTCCTCTTTTAAATTATCACTTAAATACTCTGTTTGGACCGTAGTAAGTGTCAAGTCGACCTCTCGTCACTGCTTCTTCGATATTAGGTGGGATACTTACCGGGTACATATTGTTTATGTACTCATGCTACGCTCTGTAATTAATTGTACAGGTAGGTGCATCTGGATTCTAGTCCGGAGCTCATTCCTGAGTTTTTACTGGTCGAGGCTTCACGGTGAGCTGCTCTTCTTGGCGACTTCCAGCAGCACTCTGAATCTATCCTTTTGTTATTTCTGTCTATACTTACTCGGACAGTAGGTCAGACTTTCATTCTCTTGATATTATTCTGCTAGATTCATGTAGACTTGTGACACTAGTTCCTGGCATACACACGCTGGTAGACTTTATTTTGGGATGTAATAGTAAATTATGACTTCATGATTATTTATATTGCATAAAATTTGCCTAAGTTATCCGTTTCTACTTAAATGTCTCACCTAAGTTAAGCAAGTGTTGAAAAAATATTTTTGGTAAACTACCTGAAATCACTAGTAAATAAAGGTTGGCTTGCCTGACGGCGGAGTTGGGTGCCATCGCGACCTGGGTTAGGATTTGGGTCGTGACACTAAGGGAAGGGTATGATACATTTAGGAATAGTGACTAACCCTACTAAGCACTTTAATACACTAAATTCACACTTCAAACACATATTCTTCTCAACCAATTCACTTGCCACAAACCCTATACAACCTAACCCTTTTTTTTCTCAATTAAGCACTTCTATACTCCCACTAGCACAAAATAATAAGAATTGGAGGTGTGTGTTTTTCTACATACTTTAACTATTATTTTTTTTGTTTCTTGCAATTTTTCTTTTTCTTTATTTCTTTTTTTTTTCTACACACAATCCATACATTAAAGTTCATCGGTTAGTGACTTTTGATTTCAACTTTAGTGCACCAATGGGCCCTTCCATGGTCCACTCAAAAGCTACTCCCTAATCTCTAACCTTACTTCTTTTAGCGACTAAGTGCCTTAGGAGGTAAAGTTTCAACAATCTCGAATTAAGAGTTAAATAGAGGCACCACTTGTAATGTGGAGGTCAAAGAAAAGGTCTATAGGCTCAAAGGGTCTAGCAATGGAAAATTTTATTTTTATGTGACAAGCACATTTATGATCAAGCAAGAAAACGCCTATGTCATCTCCTGGATTAGCACAACTTACAATTTCACTTCTATTAACACACGGGGCAAGTTCTAGACTACACAGGATAGAACATAAAATCAAAAATCCTCATACACACGTTGCACATGGCTCAATCACGACGGTTACTTCAACTCTCAAGTCAAGCAAGCACACATAATTGAGTAAAATTAAGCAATATTGTACTATATGGCATACAAGTCAATAAACTGAGCTAAAGCGTTACAAAATAGGCTATTTTGGTATTAGCCTAAGTAAAGTAAATAGCCTATTTTGTAACGCCACTCAGTTTCTTTCTAACTAATCCTAAAAAAAATTAAAGTACCCGGTTCGAGCTACACCTTTGGAAAAGAACCGGCACCCAAAGAAAATCCAAGGGATACCACCTAGCTATCCTAAAAAAGACAAGAAACTCTTTTTGGTATTTTAATTGGACTTTATCCCTCAAGAGTATTGTCCAAAAGTTCCATCGTCGGGAAAAGTCCGAGATCTTTCTAATTTATTTTTTTTGGTTTCGTACAAACTAAACTAAAACTAGACTAAGTAAAACTTTTAAAAGAAACAAATTAAGACTAATAAAAAAACAAACTTATACAAGATATACAACTACATCACAAGTAGTATTTCTCCAACCCCACACTTATGGTATGTTTAGTCCCCGATGCATATAAAAATGAAAAACAAAGTACGATGAAAAGAAAACTCCCTGTCAGTAGAAGTCCTCCTCCTCAGAATGCCCTCCATCAGAAGCTTCAGACTCATCATCATCAGGTCCTAGAAGCACCAAAGCCATGGGCCCCGTAACATCATCACCCACACCATCCTCTGTATCTGAGCCTTTGATTGTGTTCACGTCCTCCGACGAGTGAACGGGGTTTCCAGGTGCAATACCCAACATCTCCTTGTACGAACTTGACAAAACATTACGTAAATGCATACGCTCCTCGTCCAAGATACCAACCCTGCTCATTAATAAATTCAAAGACTTATAGATGTACCTATTGAAGTTCTCGTCTCTTTCGTCTCTTGCAGCCTGCGTAATCTTAGACGATGTCTCCAACAAAGATGTGATGTCCATGATCCTTGTAGGAGCCTCCACCACCTCATCATATACCGGGTACTCCGGCACTCCTCAGGATAGAAGATATTGAGTTAGCAAGTTGCTGAAAAAGAACCTATTAATTTGCCGCCTAAATCATGTGCGGGCCATCTCACCCAGCATAATCTCACCCATGTTAATGGGTCTGCCCATCATCAGAAAGAATATGACACACACTCTAGCTCGAGTGCAGTCACTGCTGTGCTCCACCGGCATGAGTCTGGCTTGCACAAAATTCTGCCACACTTTGGCAGTCTTGTTAAATTAGAGGGAACCATGTGAAGATGAATATCTCCTTGTTTTCGGGTCCACTTGGCATTAGAGTCCACGCCACAAAGAGTGTGACGTATCAATGTGTACTTTGGACTTTTGACAAATTTTTGGAGTCTTCTCGAGTCAACATTCTCAACTCCTAAATATTCACATAATGCCCCCATTTCCATTGGCACATCAGTTCCCCGTAGGATAATTTATGTATCAAATGGGAACCTTCTGATATTTTCAGTAAATTTGGCTAGCCTAGTACCACGATAGGGTCATCATGGCTAGTTTATATTTGGGGTCGTGACAGCCTATGCGACTCTTCTCTCCTCTTTCCACCAGCTTTTTGCCAATCTCTAGGCCTCACTTTGTGAACATATACAAAATCATGGCAAGTTGTCCCTCTGGGCGTCATTAGCTTTACTACATCTAAGTAGTCCATACTATACAATAACTCTTACTTCGATTTATCGTTACTGAGGTATGCTACCAAACTCTAGGTTACTTTCGTATCTTATTCTATAAGTATAGATCTAAGTCCTTTAATGATTCCTCATTACTGTTCATCTTAAGAATGACTGCCTAATTTCATCTCATACTTTGTGACTTTTATCCATGCATTGTTGATTCACCTCAATGTTGATTTGCAGTATACTACTTATAACTTGGCCCCTTATGTAACATTTCCACTAGGGCTCACGTCTGAAGTGATTTTACTGATCCACCTGGGGGCGATACCATGCTTCTATAACCGTATTTCATAGCACCCCAATGTGATCACCTTATGTGGGTATTTTAATCATGTGTCGTCCATGAAATCCCACTTTTTTTTTTCAAATCATTACTCAATCGAAGACCCAAATGTCATCCTTTATCTATCACAATTACACCCTTATTTTTTATTGTCAGGGCAGCATTCCATCTCTTCTAAATGCTACTTATGATGAGTAACTCCTTTGAGTTCATTTAGGCCATACGGAACTTTCTATAACTTAGAGAAACCATAAGCTCTCTTGTTTTCATGGCTTAATCCTGAGGACTTATCCATTCTCGTCACCTTCTCACTCGCCCTTTCTTATCCTTACTCCTGTCTTTCTAAAACCTTGTCGCTTTACCATACTTTAGCTTACGATCTAAACATATCTATTTATATTATTTGCCACCTTCCTCAACTTGCTCGCACCATAGATTTCCTTATGTTATTCTGGAACATCAAGCGAGACATCACAACGTCTCTAACTATTCTTTACTCTCTTAACTATACCTATTATTACCTACAACCATAGGCTGGAAAATATGCCACTAACGATGCCGCTATCATTCCTAAATATTGAATCCCAACGCTTCTATCCCTCTATCTGAAGTATGGATTATTCACAATCTTCTGCACCTGAGTATCTCGTACGTTGTTCACCTTTACCTTACTTACCTTAAAATATCGCATCATATTTTCTTTCTCTTTCATGACCTCCCTTCCACACAGGTATATTTCACATCCACAGCTTGAAGATTTATGATAATACTTGCACCTCTGGTGCATACATAATCTTGCGGGAGCTTCATACTAACTCCTTATGAGGCTGGTAATTTTCCAACTGGATTTGTCGTAGAGCCGTTATAGACTATGGTTGTTGTATTATCTCTCTTGTACCTGTGATATTTACGAATGATCCTGCAATGTTCTCCATCACGAAGTCTATAATTTTCTGGGCCCACTAATCAGACTCCTGATTTACTTGGTTGATGTAACTCTTTAGTTTCCTCTTCCTTCTGATCAGCCTTCATATAGGCTTAAGCTATCTTTCGATATGAGGTCATGGTAATAGTTATTACTTTAGCCTTTCATGGACGCTATGGAATATCGATGATACAATCTTTTAACAACTCAACCCTTTGTCTATGAGCTAGATTCAATTCTTTTTTTTCCTAACTTATACCATAATCTTCTACGGCTGTATGATTGTCAACATATAGGCTGCATGGATAATACTCCAAACTCTTAAGTGCGTTCATAATATAACTGACTTTGGATCATTGATCAATTAATTCCTTTCGCTCCTTCTCAGCTTTATTTTAAACATAAGCTATTATCTTTCCTGGTCTTTCTGCCCCTTGTTACGTGCATACTTAGCGTATCTTAGTTCCCACGCATGCCGGAATTTGCGTGCAACTCATATAATCTCGAATACTACTTTTGATTTTTAATTTCTTCTTCCCGTTCATTAGCCACGATAGGTGCCTCTTTCTTATGGAGTGCGTACAGTGTTGTTGTGAGAGTGTTGTCACAAGACCATTTCCTCTTTAGGTCGCGGTGCTTAAGTTGAAGCCTTTTTCCTTATTTCCTCAGCCAGTATTTCGTTGTAGTACTTAGGGAGGATCCTCTGACTCATGTAAAGCTGCGGGCTTATTACATCATATACTCGACAAAATTTTTGATGTTCTTCCTCGCCTATAATTATCAGTAGTTACTTATCTCCTCACCCTTGTGCTTGTAAGGTTGCATTTGAATTGATATTTTGACTGTCTTCCCAGTGCCACTCTCTTTTATTACTGTAACACTCATAGGATATCTTTAACTACCCAACTCCTATCTGAATCTTTCTCAAGGATTACAATGTCATAACTCCATGGCTAAATTCACTATGTTGGGGTTCACTATGTTTAATTTGCACGATCTGCTGATTTGTCTATATCTTCTTGTCTAGCCATAACTAGGCTTTTACTGAATCAACCACTAACTACTCGTTGGCCCATTCTCATATCAATATTCTGCGTAATTTTTCTTAGGTTATTTCCTTTGTCTTAACTTACCCCTCGCACTGGCTCCTTATTTATCAATAACATCCTGGGGAGGAACCTTTACTTCCTTTCCTTGACATCGTGCTTGCATAATGTTCTGGAATCGTAGCATACCTGTAGGATTTTAATAAGTACAACCTCATCCCATTCTCATTTTTATCGCATTCTTCCTTGACCATTCCGTAGTTACTAGAACCACTTAACTCGGACTTAATGCCACATCACTCAATATTCCCCCCTTTAGGGAAGTACTAACATTTAGCGCTACGACGATCTACCTATAGATGTTTTATCGATCTTTGGCATATTTCCACATCATCGATGACCCTTACCCACTTTGTGGTAATCCTTCTGTACCTTATAACAAAATTACTTACTCACGAGGGTGGCACTTAGTGTAACGGTCACACATAGTCCCATAAGCTTATCTTTGCTCACATTGCTTGCTTTAGAGAACCATCTTCCTGAATGACCTTTAAAGGGTATTCTTCTGTCGATTCAATTATCGCGGGGATTCGATCTCTGAAGTTCTTGTGATGCCGACTATTATCAAATCACTCAGTCTCTAATTCATGCTTAGTTTATATTGTTCACCAGTCCATACTGATTTCTATTACTCTGGGGTCTAACCTTTCCTTCTGATAATCACGTTAGAGTCACGAACTTATTTCTCGAAATGAGGATATGACTTTATGGTCTATACTCTTTTGTTGTCTCAAGGCTTTTCACCCCGTGTCCCTTCCTTTACTTGACTATAGACTCTGTAATGTTGTCATTTTTTATCTACCGTTGTCATCCATGTATCACAGCTTACTCATAATGATTCATTATCTCTCTTCTCATTTCCCTACTAACAATTCTGCCTATCACTTTATTTTGAAAACTTTAACAAGAGATTCTTTTGCTTTTTTCTCCCCTTGCTCCATCTGTTGGCTCTTCGGGTTGCCAAACATTTTCTTTCTACTAGGGACGGGAGCCACACTAAGGTAATATTTATCCCTTCCAGGATTCCAGTGCCTATCTTTTTAGTATTGATATCTAGTTGTATTATTTTAGAGTGCACCATCTATTAGAATGTTTGCAATATCCTTCGAAAACGTCAAATAACGCAATCCATTCACTATTTTGGGTTACTCTCACCCTAGCCGAATCCTGATATTCGTCCTTCTCCGATACTACTTCTGTTAGCCTCATAGGGCATAAATGAGATGGGTGTTGTCAATCGTACATACCTCTGTTATTGTTGAAGGTAACTCAAAAGACTTATATTTCTCTGCCTGAATTGTAAAGACTGATAATCTTCATTAACTAGGCACCTCGTACCCTTCTTCATCTTACTTCTTTTGCTTGTTGAAACTTGTATCTATATTCTGAATCTCTCATTGCCTTTCATCATAAAGGTAGATAGATATTCTTTCCTTAGCGATCCTTATCAAGAGGCTTACTACTGAAGGCCTTACATTTACTTATCATAAGCATCATGAAGAATCGAGTTCCTCCGACTCAACTCTTCCATAGACATATTCAATCGCTTACCAAATGTCTTTCTGGATGTAGATATCGTCTTATTACGAATAAAATAGAAGTTAGGAACTTGGATTCTTATAAGTGAGCTCTACCACACGATCTAGAGTAAGAAGAAAGAGTGATAGTCCTAAATGCTCTATAGCCTCCTGCTTATAAGTGTGGTGCACAACACACCCATAAAAAAGACAACTACTACACACGACTTTTAGATTTTCCAGGATAGAACTTCTCTGATACCACTTTTATCACGACCCAAATCGATGGGCTACGACGGGCACCCGGTGCCTTACTCAACCGAGTACCAACGTAACATATCTTTATCATTACATCAACATGGATAAATGGGCCAGAATATCCCTATGAGGTAACAAGAATAAAGCATGAGGGAACAATCGATAGAAAATGACCCAACCTGATATACTGACTTATACATATGACGTACGAGCCTATAAGGCCAAAATAATCATCGTACATTGAACATAGGCCGACAAGTCCATACAATCTTTCATATAAATGACATATCTCTACAAGCCTCTAAGAGTACATAAACCTCATAAAGCTGGGACAGGGCCCCGACATACCAATCAATACATGTCTAAATCACACTGAGCAAATAAACGCTCTTGAGCAAATGGAGCGCACCAACATCTTTCGCTGAGCTGATAGCCTACTTGGAGGACTCTAAACCTATCTATTGGGACTTGCAGGCATGAAACAACGTCCCCAGGCAAAGGGACGTCAATGCAAATATTGCACCGAGTATGTAAGAAATGAGAATCAGTAAACAATAGACAATGAGAGAAACATGGAGTAAAAGACTCAACATGTAAGTCTAAATAACTCTGTGAATCATTAATATTTATAATTCCATGCATATACGTATAAATTCCATGCCATGCATAGCTATAGGTGTACATAACATCATCAAGCCTCTGAGGGCATCCCATCATATCATCTCGGCCACTGTGGGTAAAATCATCAACATATACCAACTGATCAGGTGGTGGTACGTATATAACGCCGTAACCTTTTCCCATATCCCATATACATATATAGGCGTATATAATTCCATCTGTTCATAGGTCAATGTACATGTATAAATGAATGTCATGCATGAGAAGTGCGTCAATAAAATCTTTCGGAACGTCATAAGACCATTATGCCTCTGATTGGTATCATGAAATAAACTTTATCAACTTACTTATTTACTAAGACCTATGAACAAACATAGAATAATAAGACATATGGGAATTCAATAACACAGGCACCTCTAATACTTCTATGAATAAAGTCATTTATGGAAGTTGTACATTTGCTCGTTTTGTTTGTGTCGTATAGATCATTCCAAAAAGAAAGAAGGGATAGCCTTAACATACCTGAGCTGATTCTCTTGATAATATTTCTAACACATGTCAATTGCGAAAACACGTAGCGACGAATTGAAGTAGGAAAAAATCCATATGATATTCTTGAGAAAGATTGCACCGTACTCCCTTAGAATTGCAAATCCCGCGTTAAATACTCTTGTATGAAATGTTTGAAGCAATTATGTTTCTATTTCAAACCAACATATTTGTTGAAGCTTTCTCTCTTAAACTAGTAGAGATGAGCAAACCATTTTTGTGAATTAGGGAAGTTATTTTTATCCTTTAGGTGTGGGCCCCACTATGATGACTTATCCTTGCCTAAAGGCCCCTAATTAGGCCACCTTACCTTAATAACTTAGGATTCATTAGGTTGGGGTGATTGGCTGCCATGTTTGGGGGAGGGGGTTATCCTTATCCAAATTATCTTAATTACCTAATTAGCTTAATTACTTAATTAATCTCTCACTAAAAATTAATAATTACTCAATTATCCATATAATTTAGAATTATCTCAAATTACTTAAAATACTACTCACTTTTAACACACTTTATACACTTACTATCATGGTCATGTGGTACCTTGTATGGTACTAGTCCATAAATACCAGGTATTACAGCTCTGACCGTATTTTATCCCAAATTGTCAAACTTTGACGAAAACCATTTTCTTCGATTCGTTAACCCTCTCACCTTCATGAATTTACTCATCACTTGCTTGAAATAGCATAATTCTTATAACCTCAAAATAATTTCAGTCCCGAACTTACGTCGATTAACTCACGACGAAACTTTAACATACGAAAATGCGGGATGTAACATCTCATTTCTGAGATTTCATCAATTTTACTTACGGCGTACTTTCACGTACAAAAATATGGGCTGTAACACCTCGATCCCACCGTACAATATAGATTCACCCTTATTCCACCATATTATTCCACCCTTATCTCACCTGTTGCGGAGTGCAACCCGATCCCTCCATATCAACATCAAGTACTCAAAGTGCATTGTAAAATTCACAATTCAAGTCACGGGAAGCCTTTACGATCCATAAATAGCCCTCCTAACCTCCACGTTCGTGAGGCAAGACCCACGTTCGTGTAGTGTAACCTCAAGTCCGCAGCCTAGCCCAGCTAACGCTACATGTTCGCTTGTGAAGGGTCGTGTTCACGTGGAGCAAACCCCCAATGCTCCGCGTTCGTGAGCATAGTCTTGCGTTCTCTTAGTATGAAATTCTCCCCCAACCCAGATCCCCTTCGTGATCGCGAGAGTGGCTTCACAATCGCGAGAGTGATTTCGCAATCGCGAGAGTGATTTCGCGATCGCGAAGCACAACGCACCAGATGATAGGTGAAGCATAAAAAACTACATTTCTAAGTCTAAACCCATCCGGAGCCTATTTGAAACTCACCCGAGCCCTCGGGGCTCCAAAAAGATTATGCACACAAGTCCAAAAAATCTCATAAAAACTCGCTCGCATGATCAAAACACCAAAATAACGCCTAGAACTACGAATCAAACACCAAATCAAATGAAATTTTTAGGAAAATTTTAAAACTTCTATTTTCAGAACTAAACGTCTGAATCACGTTAAATCAACTTTGTTTCTTACCAAATTTGACGGACAAGTCATAAATATCATAGTGCACGTGTACCGTGCTCCGAAACCAAACTACTGACCCAGTATCAAAAAAACAAACTTTCAATTTTTCAAAAAAAATCAATAACTCGAGTTAGGGACCTCCAAATTCAATTCCAGGCATACGCTCAGGTTCTAAATTACGATACAGACCCACCAGGACCATCAAAACACAGATCCAGGTCCGTTTTCTCAAAACATTGACCGAAGTCAACTCAAATGAATTATTAAGGCAAAAATATTTTTATTAGTTTTTAACATATGATTACGTGAGGCTTTCATTATGTTGCATCACATTCGATATGAATGTATGTGTGTGTGTGTATATATATATATATAATTGAGGGACATAACCCCATGATGTGGCAATCCTCATTGAGTAGGAATTGCCTTTATCTTTTTTCACCTTTTTTTAGGGCTTCCTAACTTCATCTAAAAAAACTGAAAAGACAGGTTAACCTATTTGAGGAACCAAGACGTTTTTTGCTTCCTTCCACTTACGTTGCTTCTCATATGTAAAATTTCTTAATTACAATGAGACATTTTCCCCTGTCGGCCAGTGAAAATCCGCTTATCTATGCGAATCTGAAGTCAAGTTGGGCCAGCCCCTTTCCATTGCTTAGGCGTGTCACGTCCCAAAATCGAGGGACGAGACCGACGCCTAACCGGATGAACCCGGTCAAGCGGACCTGGATTGCGTTTCCTACCCAACGCATTTCCTCGTGTTCATAATGTACATTTTATAAGTGAAACAGCAAAATAGAATCAAAGCATGCGTTTACAACATAAATCCCTTTCTTCTTTTAACATTTTCAACATTTAATCTTCCCAAAACATACATTCTAAAATACAATACTCCCGATACGGGATCGTGATTACGAACGAGTACGACAACTACCCAAATACATATATACAACCCACTTAATGTCCACGGAGCCTCTAAGAGTACGGAGAAGAATACATAGACCTGCCGATAACAAGGCCCTAGTTATACCTCAAAATAAATGACATATACAAAATAAGACAACATGTACTACACACGGCCCCGAGAGGAAGTGGGGCTAACCAAGACTGCTAAAGAGATGAAGGGAAGGCACCACTATCGGCGATCAGAGCTACCTGTTATGGAACCACCTACATACATATAAAATATGTGGCGCCCCCGGCAAAAGGGACATTAGTACCATTGAATAGTATTATTATGTATATACAAACCTACTCCAGATAGGATAAACAACATCAGTTAAACATGAACAGAGGCATTATACAACAGTACACTGAAACATGGAAAATCATAACAAGACTTACCACATCCCACATCTCGTTTTACCATCTTTTGGTTAATGTACTTTTAATTTTTGTCTTGTTATTATTATTACTGATCCATGTGTCATTGTCACACAGAGTCCGATCTCTGCCCGATTGGCTAAGACATCCTAGGTGAGGTCCGAATTTCAATCACATCACATATAACCACCGTGGCTTGTTCTCACGGAGTCTGATCTCTGCCCGAATTGGCTAAGCTAACACTGTGGCTCGTGCATAGCATACGGAGTCCGATCTTTGCCTGATCGGCTAGGCCATCTCAACTGAAAACAGTGAGATCATATCATAATATCAAGTCATCCATGTGTACAGCATGGAGTCCGATCCCAGCCAGACCGGATAGGCCTTCTCACCCCTAGGACATTCTCCTGGTACAATTATGGATGTTTTAGGTCACTTACATCATTTTAAACCTTTTTGTTCCCCAACACATATTTCTCTTAGATTCATCTTTCATATCATTAGAGTCCTTTAATTCATTTTTCACGACAATTCATCCTTTAATCCATATTCCATAACCATCTGATTCATTAATTCATATTTCACAATTTCCCAATCCATTGTTTCGTGTTTCATAACAGTTCAACCCCATGTTTCACATTTCACATTAGTACATACCTTTACTCATATTCCATGACAATCCACCCTTTTACATTTTTCACACCCATCATATAATAGGAGCGCGCACACAATAAGAAAGAACATGATGGTTAACATGTATACATTCCACTAGCAAGACATCATGGTGGTAGCATATAGAAACATGGAAACAAGAATTCCTCAATAAAGCACATAATTTCCATAGAAGGTAAATAAGAGAGTCATACCCGGAAAATGACCACAACGGGCTTATCCTATTAGGATTAGGTTTAGCCATACATACCTCGAGTTGGAATTTCCCTTTAATTTATATCCCAAATCATCGGACCTTCTAACGACTTCAATCTAATTTACAATGTGACACATTCAAATTTAGAGTTGGGAACCTTGAACTCATTTGGGCATTTTATCAAATACTATGTGGTCCCTTAGATTAACTAGCCCCTTTTTTAGTGAAAGGTTTCCCTAGCCTACTTCCCTTTGCTAGATTATAGTAGATTATTCACATGCATGCAAGGTCTTAACTTTCCTCTTCAAGAACCAACCTATGTATGTTCTATTCTAACTAAAATTTGAGAATTTGGGGAAGTGGAGTGAAGATTTACCTCTTATGGTGAAGAAGATGACGACTACTCGATTAATTCCAGCCTGAGTAGAGATGGAGGACCAATTTGGGGAAGATGAGAACTTCTCTCACTATAACCCACTCTCACTTCTCTCTATTTTGACCAGATAGTCGTTAAAAATGAAGGGGAGGGGTGTTTTATTAAACTGGGGGTCGGGTTTTAAAACTAGAGATTAGAAGCCCTGAAGCAGTTATGCGGTCAGGAATGCGATCGCATTCCTGTTATACGGTCCGCATACCTGTCGCATAAATGGCCTTCAGATGGGCCAAAAAGGAAAGCAGACTGCCCAGGTATGCGACCACTATGCGGTCCACATACCTGTTATGTGATCGCATAGTGCATCGCATAACTCCCTCCGCAAAAATAGAGGTGCAAAAATACGACGACTATGCGGCCCGCATTCGTGAAATGCGATCGCATTATGGGCCGCATAGCTATCCTCAAAATGAACAACAATTGTCCAGGTATGCGACCACTATGCGGTTTGCATACCTGATCTGTGATCACATAGTGGACCGCAGACCCGCGCAATTATGGAAAGTTTTATCTTTTAAGTCCTGGGGTACTTTTTACTCCAAAAGGGTCCGTTTTAAGATTTACTACTGATTTACAATATGGGACCTACCCGGGCATTGTTTTTAGTTAAGAAAATTTACAGTTCTTTACATCCTCCCCCACTTAAAATCATTTGTCCTCGAATGAGGACTCGGGGAGGCACTTTGGGTAAGAAAACACAAAGACACCAGCCCCCCTCCCAATTTTCACTAACTCTGATATTTTCTTAAAATTTTGCCAGAGTTTCCTCTGTAAATAGGCCTATCCACCTGTCAGAGAGCCCCCGAAACATATTTCAACAAGTTCCACTTAATTTCAGCTACTTCACAAGTTGTACAAAGTGCATATAACACAACGAATTTCAGATAACTCAATTATTTCAATGGGTTGCACATAATTCAACTAACAAAATACCCACAAATATCGCACAAGGTTGAAAAATTCACATGAGGAAGGAAGATAGGGAAGTGGGATGTTCTTGCACAACACAAAATGCATTTGCCTAAAGACAACAATCTTCAAAACCACTACTTGACTTATTCGAACAAATGTGGGTCTTTTTCTTTCATTTCACTTTCCGCTTCCCACGTGGCTTCCTCGACTTGTTGACTCCGGCATAATACTTTAACTGAAGCCTCCTTGTTTCTCAACCTACGAACTTGCCTATCAAGAATAGCGACGGGAACTTCTTCATATGACAACTCTTCATTAACTTCAACACTCTCAGCCGGTATGATGGCAGATGGATCTCCAACTACCTTCTTCAGCATCGACACATGAAACACCGGGTGCACTAATGACATCCAGCCTATACGCCACTTGTCCTATCCTTTGGGCGATCCTATACGGTCCGACATACCTTGGGCTCAAATTCCCCTTCTTTCCAAAACCACATGACTCCCTTTATGGGAGATACCTTCAAGAATACCCAATCATCTACTTGAAACTCCAAATCCCTACGACGAACATCCGAATAAGATTTCTGACAACTCTGAGCAGTTTTCGACCTCTCCGAAATGACTCTAACCTTCTCCATAGCTTGATGCACAAGATTCGGTCCTAGAAGTTCCGCCTCTCCAACCTCGAACCATCCAATTGGAGATCTACACCTTATTCCGTACAATGTCTCAAATGGGGCCATCTGAATACTAGCATGGAAACTGTTGTTTTAAGCAAACTCTATAAGCGGCAAGTGATCATCCCAGCTACCATTAAAATCAAGTACACAAGCTCGTAACATGTCTTCAAGCGTCTGAATAGTCCGCTCTGCTTGCCCATCAGTCTGTGGGTGGAATGTTGTGCTGAGATTTACATGCGTACCCAAACCTTGCTGGAATTTCCTCCAAACGTTAGCTATGAACTGGGCCCCTTGATCCGAAATAATAGATACTGGAGTGCCGGGGTAACCCCACCACAAAGTCCATATTGATCATCTCCCATTTCCATGTTGGTATTTCCATAAGCTGCGCTAACCCATCGGGCCTCTGATGCTCTGCCTTCACTTGCTGACAATTCGGACACCTAGCCACAAAGTCCGCCACACCCCTCTTCATACCATTCCACCAATAAATCTCCTTGAGATCGTGATTCATTTTCGTAGAACCTAGGTGTACAGAATACCTGGAATTGTGAGCCTCCGCCATTACTCTTTCTCGAAGATCATCCAAGTCCGAAACACATAGCCTCCTTTGGCACCGCAAAACACCGTCATCATTGCCGAGTGAAAATGTTGTAGTATTGTGATTCAGAATAGCCTCTCTCGACTGCGCCAATGCAAGATTTTCCTTGACTTCCGCTACAAGTGAAGACTTCGCTCCATTACGCACCACAACATTCCCTTCATCTGAGGCCGAAAGACAGACCCCCAGACTGGCCAACTGATAAACGTCCCGAGACAAAGGCCTCTGACCTGCTTCCAAATAAGCCAAGCTACCCATGGATTTCCGACTAAGAGCGTCGGCCACCACATTCGCCTTTCCTAGATGGTAAAAAATATTCATATCATAATCTTTGAGCAATTCCAACCATCTCTGCTGCCTTAAGTTCAATTCCTTCTGTTTGAACAAATACTGAAGACTCTTGTGATCTGTGAAAACTTCCACATGGACCCTATAAAGATAATGCCGCCAGATTTTTAATGCAAACACAACTGTTGCGAGCTCCAAATCATGCGTCGGATAATTCTTCTCGTGATTCTTGAGTTGTCTTGAAGCATACATTATCACCTTATCACATTGCATCAACACACATCCCAAACTAACCCTCGAAGCATCACGATAAACCACAAACCCCTATGTACCTTCTAGCAAGGTTAATACCAGCGCCGAAGTCAATTTTGATTTCAATTCCTTGAAACTCCTTTCACAAGCATCGGACCACTGGAACTTAACTGCTTTCTGCGTCAACTTAGTCAATGGGGAGGCGAGAGTGGAGAATCCTTCCACGAACCTCCGATAATACCCGGCTAGACCCAAGAAACTACGAATCTCAATCGGAGTCCTTGGTCGAGGCCAATCCTTCACTGCTGCGATCTTTTGGGATCAACCCGAATCCCTTCCCTGGAAACAACATGACCCAAAAAGGTGACTGACTCTAGCCAAAATTCACATTTTGAGCACTTTGCATACAACTGGTGCTGATGAAGGGTCTGCAAGACTGCCCTGAGGTGATTAGCATGATCTTCCTGACTTCACGAATAAACAAGGATATCATCGATGAAGACTATCACGAAAGAGTCAAAAAACGGTTTGAAAACCCGATTCATAAGATCCATAAAAGTTGTTGGGACATTGGTTAGCCCAAAATACATTACCAAGAATTTGAAGTGCCCATAACGAGTCCTAAAGGCGGTCTTAGGAATATCCTGATCCCTGATCTTTAACTGATGATACCCGGACCGTAAATCAATCTTTGAGAAGAACCTAGCACCTTGCAATTGGTCGAACAAATCATCTATCCGAGGCAATAGGTACTTGTTTTTTATGGTGACCTTGTTGAGCTGCCGATAATCAATACACATCTGAAGCGATCCATCTTTCTTTCTGACAAAAAGAACCGGTGCGCCCCAAGGCGACACACTAGGCCTAATGAAACACTTTTCTAGAAGTTCCCTCAATTCCTCCTTTAAATCCATCAATTTTGTCGGCGCCATCTTGTAGGGTAGAATAGATATTGGCTGTGTATCTGGCAATACATCAATCCCGAAATCAATCTCTCTATCTGGTGGAATCCCAGGAAGCTCATTCGGAAAAATCTCAAGAAACTCATTCACGACAGGCATGAACTCGGGAGCAGGCACCTCTGAAGTAGTGTCTGCAACCCAGACCAAATGGTAGAAGCACCCTTTTCTGATCATCTTTGAGGCCTTAAGGTAGGAAATAAACCTACCTCTTGGCACAATATTATTCCCCTCCCACTCGATAAATGGTTCGTTAGGAAACTCGAGCCTTATAATTCTTGTTCGGCAATCGAGTTTAGCAAAGCATGAATAGAGCCAATCCATCACCATAATCACATCAAAATCTACCATTCCCAACTCAACAAGATCAGTTGTGGTATCTCGACCACGCCTCGTGACAAAACAGTTCCTATAGACTCATGCGGCTGTAACAGATTCACCAACCGGAGACGACACAGAAAATGGCTCAGGAATCTATTCGGGTTCTATCCCAAAACTCGAAGCAACAAAAGGGATGACATATGATAAGGAAGACCGGGATCAATAAGAGCATAAACATCATGGGACTTAATAGCCAGAATACCTGTGACGACATCTGGAGAAGCCTCCGCACTCTGACGACCACTCAAAGCATAGAACTGACTGGGTTCTCCCCGACCTCGGGCACCAACCCTGGTTGCACCGTGCCCTGCTGGTGCTGAAGGGCCTCGGGCTGGTGGGCGTGCTGACAATGTAGCATCTGAAGAACTAGATGGATGGGCGACACTCATCCTGCACCCTGGCTGAATGAAGGGCAGTCTCTATGAATATGACCCCTCACCCCACAACCGTAGCATACTGGCCGATCCAGATAACAAGGCCTAGCATGAAACCTCTCGCACTTGGGGCATGGGCCCCTCTGCTACTGCTGGAACCTTCCACCTGAACGGCCTGGCTGATAGAACCCCCTGCCGCCAGAACTGTCCCCAAAATGACCTCCCTGCTGATGATAATGGTGACGCCCTTGTGGCGGGGCACTAGCTGATGACTGAGCATGAGACTGGGATGGTCCTGATGACCCTCTCCTAGGAATTTGTCTCCCTCCTCCAAAGAACCCCCATGGCTGCCCGCCGACAGGGCTCTACTACTACTCTCTCTCTCTCCATTCTTATCTTCAATTTCCGAGCCTCCGTAGCCTGGGAAAATCCCACAATATTCCCATAGTTCATATTTGAATGTAGAGTAGTTGTAGCATCATCATTAATAACCAAGGGACCAAGGCCCTGCACGAACCGATGAACTCTAGCCTCCATGGTAGACACCATATGAACAACATATTTGGACAAGCGCACAAACTCTATATGATACTCCCACACACTTATGTTGCCCTGCTTGAAGACCTCAAACTCCGTAGCACGGGCTGCCATAGTCTCGGCGGGCAAGAAATGTTCCATCAAGGCATCTACAAAGTCATCCCACCTCGCCGGAGGGCTCCCCTATCCACGAGAACTCTCCCACATTTCGAACCACGAAACGACCCTCGACCTGATTATGTTGGTCGAGCTACCTGGATCCACGAGCACACGTTTAATTTGAACTTTATTTAAAATAAAAGAGATTACTAGTGCATAATTATGAGGCTGAGATATGGCCTCGATGTCTTCATCGCAGAACATAATAGTATCGTCGTGTATGTAGCTCCGAGTCTGCTTTTCCTTTGTGATGGACAATTTTGTCTGTTTGAACACAGGTCCCTATGGGACATCAACTCCTCCGATTATCATATGAATGATATGCTCTCGTTCCTCCTGTTCGTTCTTCCCGTTCGCCTCTCTTTCTCGAAAGTGATTCTTAGCTCGGTCGCCGAGGAACTCCCGAAGGTGCCCTTCGCTGATCAGTCAGGCTACCTCCTCCCGAAGCTGTCTACAATATTCGGTCCTATGAGTGTGAATGCCATGGTATTTTCACATTAAATTGGGGTTCCTTTGGGAAGGATCTGACTGTATTGTCTTTGGCCACCTGGTATCTCTGATCTTACCCATTGCTGATACGACATCCGATGTATCAATGTTGAAGTTATATTCTGATAGTTGGGGCGCTTCCATCGGGCCCATGTGCTTGTCGAAGCTATTTTTTCTCATGATTCCCCGAGAACTCTGACCTCGATCTACCTTTTGATCTTTTAGAGGCATATCACGCCTTGGGTCATTTCTTCAGTCTTCGACATATATATGGTATCTTTTCTTGTTTGGTTTCGATTCCCTTTATGCATTCCTTGACTCTTTTGCTAAGAGCCTGCTTGGATATACTAAGCCCGAGGGACTCCCAATTGGTCTTCCTCGCCTGATCTTTGATTGATACCTATTATGCACGTCCTCCCAAGTAGCAGTGGGATACTCAATCAAATTTTTCTTTGGCTGCTTCAAAGCTATCGAGCTTCATTCATTCAAGCCCTGAGTGAAAGTCTTGCACCTCCCAGTCATCGGAGACTGGTGATAACTCCATTCGTTCCATCTGAAAGCAGGATACGAACTCCCTTAGCATCTTGTTCTCTCTTTGTTTAATTTTGAAGACGTCAGACTTCCTTGTAGCAACCTTAATGGCACCAGCATGTGCCCTCACAAAAGATTCTGCCAACATGGTAAACAAGCCTATTGAGTTTGGGGGGAAGTTATGATACCACATCATGGCTCCCTTGGATAGTGTTTCTCCAAACGTCTTCAACAAGTCGGACTCGATCTCGTCGTCTTTTAAGTCATTCCCTTTTATACCACAAGTATACGTGGTAATGTGCTCATTGGGATCTGTGGTCCCGTTGTACTTTGGGATATCGGGCATTCTGAACTTCTTCAGAATGGGCTTCAGAGTCGCGCTCGACGAAAATGGTTTCTGCATGAACTTCTTTGAGTGTACCCCCTTTAAAATCGGAGGTGCGCCCGGGATCTGATCGACCCTTGAGTTAGAGTTTTCTACCTTTTTGTCGTTGGCCTGTATCTTCTTTTCTCCTTATTCAATCCTTTCGGTGAGTTCCTCGAGCATTTTCATAATAGTGGGGTCTGTTCCTGACCCGTTGTTACTCGATCTTTCCGGTGCTTGTTCAACTCGAGGAGCTATTTTCAGTCCCGCTATGCTCGGGGTTTTTTGTTGACTCTGTAGCTGAGAAATGGAAACTTGTTGTTCTTACAACATCTCGAAAATGATTTGTAGGTTGACTTCATTCTAAGCACGTGTTGTTTTTGCGTCAGGGAAGACTCTCCGTGTATGCTTCCTCCGACATCTGTACCGAAATCACTGCTAATAGCAATATGAGAGCCAACATTAACTGGGTTGGGAATAGGTGCTACTCCGGGGTTGAGCGGTGGCACACCTGCTGCTGAAGCTGCTGCATTATTTTCCCCTTGGAAACTGAGGCCATTGTTGCTATTCACTGTTGTGTTAGCTGAGTTTGACATGTTTTATCCTAAAATCAAAAAATCTTGGACAAGAAGAAGCGTGAAGAATAATGTGTGTTATAGAGAACTAGTACTAAAATAATCACTATTATCTTTAGCCCCACGGCGGG
The DNA here is from genome assembly GCA_005239525.1 of Nicotiana knightiana. Classification (NCBI taxonomy): domain Eukaryota; kingdom Viridiplantae; phylum Streptophyta; class Magnoliopsida; order Solanales; family Solanaceae; genus Nicotiana; species Nicotiana knightiana. Next base: position 52,381 of record ML373144.1, on the reverse strand, counting down.
TGCCAAACTGTTTACCTTGAAAATGGTATTAAAAATTATATTTGATTTTTGGTTCTAAAAATACGTGACTTATTCCAATACTAGTTGATTATTAGGAAGTAATAAATGCAAGTAAAGAAAATGAGATAAGCAAACCAAAGTTATCACAAGACTGGGCCTCGAGATCAATGGATTCGGGGGGCCTGGAGGTCGGATGATAGCAATAATAATGAAAAATAAATTAAGAACACTAAATGAGGAACAATAAAGATGAGAGACAGTATTGAGCATGAAAAAAATAGAGAATGTCTTATTGTAGTCAGTATGTTGTTTTACAAAATGATAAGGATCCCCTTTGTATAGGAGGGGAGAATCCCATCATAGTACATGCCTAATTATGAAAAAGAAATACTATTGGTACAATTGTATAACGACTCAGTACAGACTTGTACTATTTTTTGCAGACCTTATCAGTTTTGACCACGTGTCCTTGGGAATTTATCCGCCTTTCCATGACGGTCATCGATTTTTATACTACCTCGAGGACTGCTGTGACAACTTCGATATTCTCTCTCGAGGGATGGATTCAGGTTAACATTGGACTCTGCTTCAAACCTCTCAAGACTTGACTTGGAATGCCATAGAGGCCTTAAAATCGAACATCCCTGATTTTGGCCGTATACAATCTCCCATGGACTTCGAGGAAGTTTGATTCTATATAGGTGATTGTGGATAGATTGATCAAGCTTTGGATAGATTGACTAAGATCTACATCCGCGAGATTGTTCATCTTCACGGTGTGCCAATGTCCATCATTGCCGATCGGGACTCGCAGTTTACATTGCAATTTTAGAGAGCAGTGCAACGAGAGTTAAGTACACAGATTGAGTTGAATATAGCATTCCACCCTCAAACGGATGGACAGTTTGAGCGCACTATTCACATATTTGAGGATATTCTACGCGTATGTGTCATAGATTTTGGGGGTTCCTGGGATCAGTTTCTGCTGCTTGCCGAGTTTGCCTACAATAACAGCTACAAATTGAGCATTAGATGGCTCTGTAGGAGGCTTTCTCCGATGGGTTGGTTCGAGCCGGGTGAGGCTAGGCTATTGGGTACTGACTTGGTTCAGGATGCTTTGGACAAGGTTAAGTTGATTTAGGATTAGCTTCGCACGATGCAGTATAGATAGAAGAGCTACACCGATCGGAAGGTTCGCGATGTTGCCTACATGGTGGGGGAGAAGGTACTACTCAGAGTTTCACCCATGAAGGGTGTTATGAGGTATGGGAAGAAGGGAAAGTTGAGACCTCGGTACATTGGACCGTTTGAGGTGCTTGATATGATTGGAGAGGCTGCTTATAGGCTTGCATTGCTGCCTAGTCTGTCGAGTGTTCATCCAGTATTTCATGTTTCCATGCTCTAGAAGTATGTCATCGATCCATCTCATGTTTTGGACTTCAACTTGGTTTAGTTGGATGGTGATTTGACTTATGATGTGGAACGGGTAGCCATTTCGGATCTGCAGGTTTGAAAGTTGATGTCAAATAACATAGCTTCAGTGAAGGTGCAATGGGGACATCAGCCAGCCGAGGAGGCTAGTTGGGAGACCAAGTGGGAGACGCAGAACATATATCCACGACTATTTGAGACTCCAGGTATAATTCTAGACACGTCTGAGGATGAACATCTTTTTAAGACGGGGAGGATGCGGCCGGTCATTTTGAGTGTTGTGTTCTCGTTCCTTATTTACTGCTTATTCTATGCTCAACTGTTGTTATGTGACATGTCGGGGTTGTTGGTTTGGTTCTGGAGATGTTTCTGAATGGATTGGAACACTTAGCCCCAAGGTAGGAAGCCTAAGTTGAAAGAGTTGAACGGATATTGACATATGTGTAAATGTCTCCAAAATTGAGTTTTGACGGTTCCGACAGCTCCGTAGGGTGATTTTGGGCTTAGAAGTATGTCTGGATAGTGATTTGGAGGTCTGTCTGTGATTTTGGCTTGAAATAACGAAGGTTGGTAATCAGAAATTTGGAGAGTTGAGAAGTTTGATTGAGAGTTGACCTTGCGGTTACCGAGATCGAATTTTTGTTCAGGAAGTTGGGATAGGCCCGTTATGTCATTTATTACTTGTGTGCAAGATTTGAGGTCAATCAAAGTTGATTGACAGGTTTCAACATCGATTGTAGAAGTTAGAATTCACTAGTTTTCATTAGGTTTGAATTGGGGTATGATTCATGTTTTTTATGTTGTTTGATGTGATTTGAGTCCTCGACTAAGTTCGTATCGTGTTTTGGTCTTGCCAGAATATTTGGTTGAAGTCCCGGAGGCCTCGGGAATGATTCAGATGGGAATCAGATTGATATTTGGACTTTGGAGAAGTTTCTTGGCTATTGATGTCTGGTGCCATCGCACCTACAGATTTTTTGTCGCAGGTGCGGTTTGGGCGGAGTTGGGTAGTGGTCGCAGGTGCGAGGGTTTGTCCGGACATGTGAGGCCGCAGATGCAAAGAGGGGTCGCAGGAGCGAGGTCTGGAAGGGGAGCCTGGGGGTGCAGGTGCAGAAGGATATTCGCAAGTGCGGTTGCGCATTTGCGCATGAGCAATCGCAGATGCGGAAGTAGGCTAGAGGTTGCGGATCGCCGAAGCGATGTGAAATCAACAGAAGTGGGACCGAAAATGCGGTTAAGTGGAGTGCAGGTGCGAAAAGTCCTGGTAGTGTTTAAGTTTGAGGGTTGCGAGATTTTTATCTTTTTTGGACTTTGCAAGCTCGGATTAAGGAGATTTTTGGGAGGGTTTCGAGTATTTTCTTGAGGTAAGCTAGTTTTGATCATTTTTAATCATTAATATTCAATAGCCATTGAATATATCACCTAGTTTATATGTTTTTAAGGTGGGATTTTGGGAGTTTTGGGCTAGGGATTGGAGAGTGAAAATTGGAGGTTTAAGTGGCAATTTGTATTTGGTAATTTTGGTATGGTTAGAATCGTGATTGAATGCGTGTTTGGATTTTGTAACTTTATTTGGATTCCAATATATGGGCCAAGGGTTGACTTTTTTACTTTTGATTAAGAACTCAGCTTTTTCATATGGAATTTATTCCTTTAGCTTATGTGGATGGTATCGAGTGGTTTTTGGCCAGATTCGAGGCTTTCAGAGGCCGATTCGCGAGACAAGGTCTTATTAGAGTTGAGATTTTTACGGTTTGAGGTAAGTAACACTTATGAACTTGGTTCTGGTGGTATGAATCCCTGAATTTCATATTTTGTGATTGGTGTTGTAGTGACGCACATGCTAGGTGACAGGCGTGTGGGCGTGCACGATAGTAATTATGCTTGGCATGAGAGTTGTGAGCCCGAGAGACTTGAGAGATTGATGACTGAGTGAGGTCAAGGGCCTATTTGTGAGTGATATTGATGGGATCAGGTTACAGGCCGCAGCAGATACTATTTACTCATGATGGGATCGTGCTGCACGCTGCAACAGGTATTATTGATTCATAATGGGATTGGGTCGCGTGTTGCACTTATTAGTGCTTGGGCAGGATCCGCCACTCCGGTGTCTGACGTACCAGAAGTGAGCACATGCTCTATTCATTCGTGATGGGATCGGGCTGCACACCACAGGGGGTATCTTACAATGTTGATTGAGATTTCAGACAGTCAGGTTGAGTACTCTAAGAGTATGAGTACGTGAGGCTTTCATTGTGTTACATCACATTCGATATGTATATTGGCATATAGATATAGAGATGTCATTTTCCTTATATCATTCAAACTTGGCATATTTTATCCCTATTGAGCTTAATTGTTAACCTGGAAGCATGTCTACATTTCTTGTACAGAGTACGAATAGATGGTATGTTTGCTCTGAGATATTATTGTCCTACTTTCCATCATTTATGTAATGTTGAATCCTGTATTTGGACTGTATTTGTTGAGCTCATCACTGTTTTCAGCCCAAAGGTTAGACTTGTTACTTATTGAGTTGGTTTTACTCACGCTACACTTTGCACCTCGTGTGAAGATCCAGGTACTTCCAGGCACGGTGGTTGCTGATTTATGGAGATTCATTAGTTCGGAGATTATTGAGGTGACTGCCTTGGCGTCTACAGACCTTCTCCTCCTTTATCTTTTTGTTTTGTTTATACTGTTCTACCTTCATACACAATGTTTCAGTTGTCAGACCTTGTTATTGTATAGTTGTTTATGTACTCCGTGACACTCGAATTTTGGGAAAATTTCTTTATTGGGTTCCAGTGTTTTCATTCAGTATTTATGATATTTTCTCTTGAACATATCTTATTGTGTGTTTCCTAAGTTAAAAATACGTGTTTTTATTGTTAAAGTTGACTTGCCTAGTATTGTGATAGATGTCATCACGACATGTGAGATTTGGGTTGTGACAGACACGTAGCCATCATCAACAATTCAACTAGCTAGTTCCTCAAACCAAGGCTAGGCAAGATATTTACCTCAAACGAGAAAAGTCAATACTCAAAGAATGCCTTTCCGCATGAATCGACCTCCGAACGACTCGAATGTAGTCAAATAACACACAACAGTGTCAAATAATGCTAAAGTGAACATAAAACCTCGATCTTTAATCAATTAGACTAAGTCAACAAAAAATTCAACTCGGTCTCGCTTTCTAGAACCCCAAAAAACTCACAAATCTCAACTACCCATTCCAATAAGAGTTCAAATATACAAGTTTCATCTAAATATGAATCCAAATGGGTGTTCATATCTCGATTATTCACTTTCCAAAATCTAACACACAAACCTCAATTTTCCTCTTTCAAATTCATGTTCCAAGGGAACAAATCTATGGGGAATTGAGATACATAATCAAATCCAAGTAAAAAACACCTACCCTCAATGTGGTGATAAAAATCTCCCAAAAAATCGTCTCTAGCCGAGCTCCAAAATTCCAAATAATGAAAAATGAGCTAAACCCTCGAAATAAAAATACTGCAAGTGATTCCGCATTTGGGAACCTCAGTTTCACTTATGCGACGCTGCTTCTGTTGTCAAAACCTTGCGTCTGCAAGTTTCATTAAACTAACCGACCCCTCGCCCATGCAAAGCTAAGCTCGCTTCAGTGATGCAGGTGCGACCCGTTTCGGCTTCTGCGCATCCACTTCTGAACTCCAACCTTCAGAGAAGTAGTCCTACCAGCTCAAGCCCACATCTGCGCCCCACCATCCGCATGTGCGACATTGCACCTATGCACCAAACCTCGCAAGTGCGACACACCAACACAACAATTACCACTCAAGTCCAAAATGGTTCGGAACCCATCCAAAATACATTCGAGCCACTTGGGACCCCGTACAGTCATACCAACAAATCTGAACTCATCCTAAGGCTCAAAACATCAAAATAACATCAACGATCATGAATCGCTCATCAAACTCAAGTTGCATAACTCTTAAGCTCAAGAACTTACACCAATCAAGCGTCGCATTCATGCCTAACCAACTCGGATCACAGCCAAACTTTGCACAAGTTACAAACCACTCAATGAACCTATTCTAAGTTCTAGAACAACAATCTGAATCCGATATCATCAAAGTTAACTCCCGGTCAAACTTATGAATTCTCCAAACTTCAAATTGCCAACTTTCGACAAATTGAGCCAAAATATCATAGGGAGCTCCAAATACAAATACAGACATGTTCCTAAGTCAAAAATCACCATACGAACATGTTGGAACTATCAAATCACCAATTTGGGGCTGTCTACTCATAATTCAATTCTTGGTAAACTCTTACAACTTAAGCTTCTAAAAATAAAAATAAGTGTTCTAATCATTCTCAGACCTTCCCGAAACCAACACAAACATCCTCGGAAGTCATCACACAATAAACATACATACGATAAGCATCAAATAGGAAAAATCAGGGCTCAAGTACACAAAATGATATGTTGGGTTGTTACATTCTTCCCATCTTAAGCAAATGTTCTTCCTCGAACGGGTTTAGAATCATAGCGGAAGTGCCATAAAGATGAGGATATTTCTCCTTATATCATGCTCTATCTTCAAATTCTCCTCCTTGACCGGTTGACCTTTCCACTGAACCTTCACTAATGCAATATCTTTCAACCATAGCTTTCGAACCTGCCTATTCGAAATGGTCACCGACTCTTCTTGATAAATAGAATTCTCATCCAACTACATTGCACTGAAATCCAACACATTTTATAAGTGTGGAAACATGAACAGTGGATGATATATTTGAAGTAATTGTTCATGTTATCTCTTTCATTGTTGGTTTCTATATTTGAAGTCACTATTACACGTTGTGATTTATTCTTATTCAATATCGTGGTTATACGTTATCTCTCTCATTGTTGAGTTATTGGTATTGAAGTTGTAAAATCCGTTATCACGTTAAGGAAAAATTGTTATTGTTGAGACATATTTTTTGTTGAGCATTTTACATTCATTATTGTTGTTGATATTATCATACACATAGTGGTAGATCCATGGTCTATTATTGTGGAAATATTGATATTGTTTATTGTTGTCAAGTTGTGATATATGTGCACTTGTAGTGCGTGTTGTTATTGTGATGTGATATTGACGAGAATGTGGCGGTATAAGGCTTGAGGTTAGTGCGCATGCAACGACATAAGGTGGGACTTATGTGTGTGTTTCTTGTAGGGGAACTACGTGAAGCCACGCGACATCATAAGGTGAGCTAAAGTGCGTGAAGCTATTTCGGAAAAAAATATTTCCAAAAATATTTAAATGTAAGGCTCACACGGTGGTATAAGGAAAGAATACGATTGAGATTGTGAGTTGTGAATATGAGGAGGTACCTCGATTGCGATTCTTGATATATACATGAGGCGGTACCTCGGTTGTGATTCTTATTGTACACGAGGAGGTACCTCGTTCTGATTCTTGTTGTTTATCTCATGTTGCAAAGAGTTTTGGTGGGAACACTTCTCATTGTTTTGTTCTTCCTTATTCAATCAGTTATTTTCTGTATATGTTTATGGTGGTTCTCTTTAATTTCTTCTTTTATGTCATCTTTATACTTACAATTTGGGTATTAGTCTATGTTATTAACTTGTTCCATATCAGTTATTTCTCCGCCTTCCAGTATTATCCTTATTATGTGTTCATACTATTTATTTATATCCTAGTAGGCGTCTTGACCTGGCCTTTTCACTAATCTACCGAGGTTAGGCTTGATACTTACTGGATGCCATTGTCGTGTACTCATACTACACTTCTGCACATCTTTTTGTGTAGATCCAAGTACGTGTGCTCGTGTCGGGCGCTAGTGATCGACTACTTGAAGGTATGCCTGCTCGGCGTCCGCAGGCCTCGGAGTCACCATCCTTTACTTTTTAGTACTATTGTATTTTTCCGTTTGTACAGTGATATGGTAGACATTTTAGCTTACTCTATAGAGCTTATGACTCAGTTCCACTAGTTTTGGGAAAGTATTTGTTGAGGTTATATTTAGGAGTTTATATCAGTTTATCAGACTTGTTTTAGTAATTTGTTGATTATTTCTGTCAAATATTATCAAATGTCAGGCTTACCTAGTTGTACTAGGTACCATCATGACATCCTACGGAGAGAAATTAGAGTCATGACAAGTTGGTCTCAGACCTCTAGGTTCATAAGTGTTACGAGTCGTAAGCAGGTTTAGTAGAGTCTTCGGGATCGATACGGTGACGTAAAAAACTTAACTTCTTTGATTCCTTATTGTGCAATTTGGTTGACTTCGAAAGCTGGATCTTTGACTTTCTATTCTCTCATAGATGATGAGAACACGCACTACTAGATTCGACAATCAGACACCCGTGCCCCTACTAAAGCCGAGAGAAGCCAAGGCCGGAGCAGAGGCTGAGGAGGGGCACATGGTGAGCCAGAGCACTTGCCCGAGCGCGCCAGAGGAGCCACCAGCAACTCTAGCAGAAGGGCAGGAACCTAAGGCGCCTGTTGCAAATCCTGCACTTTAAGAGACCCCTACATAGTTCTTGATCATGTTTGGTACTCTGGCTCAGGCAGGGTTGATTTCACTTGCACCAGCCACATTTCAGGCTGGGGGAGGAGCTTAGACTCCAGCGGCTCGCACCCCAAAGTAGCGGGTCCATGTTGATCAGGTCCTAGAGATAATTCCAGTACAACTTTTTGTTCCGGTTCAGCCCGTTGTTAGGGAAACAACATCTAAGGAGGAGCAGCTTAGACTTAAGAGGTTCAAGAAGTATCACCCTTCCAACTTTCAGTGATTTAGCTTCAGAGGATGCACATGGTTTTTCAGAGGAATGCCACATATTCTCCGCATCATTGGTGTTATAGAGACGAATGGAGTTGCTTTCACTACTTTCCAACTATCAAGAGCAGCATATCAATAGTGGAGAGTGTACGACGAGGGTACCGATTCGATGGAGCTTCACTTACATGGACTCGGTTTTCAGAGTTATTCTTGAGGGAGTTTGTTCCCCAAATCCTTAGCGATGCATGGCGTGCGGAATTTGCGCATTTGTGTAAGGGTAATATGAGAGTGTCAGAGCATGCTGTAAGATTCAGTGATTTGTGCAGACATGTACCTCCCTTGGTTTCTATAGTCATAGAGTGAGTCCACCGATTCATCGAGGGGATCAACTATGGTATTAGGTTCAGCATGGCTCGAGAGTTGGAGACAGATAACAGCAGGTGGGGGAGGTTTCACGGAGGTTGGAGGGTGTGCGAGGTCGTGAGAAAAAGGACAAGGAGGCCAAGAGGCCTTGGGATACTGGAGGATTTAGCGGTGGTCACGTTGTAGCTAGAGCCCATCATGGTTGAGGATATATGAGCCACCAGGTTCACTCAGCACTTCCACCATCTAGTGGTGCTCCGGTTATTCCGAGATCCCAGGTTGCACACTTCGCTCAGCCACTTTCTAGTGCACCTCCTGCACGGGTTTCCTTCATTGGTCAATCCAATCAACTAGGCCCGAGCCAGTCCCAGAATCCATGCCCCCCAAGAGCTTGCTTTGAGTGTGGTAATACTCGCCATATGGTTAGAGACTACCCCAGACTCAGGAGGGGTGCACCTCTACAGACTACTCAGGCTCCTTGAATTCAGCCAAGTCCACAGACTTCTCAGGGCATGGTTGCTGACCAGTTGCCACTAAACCCGCACAACCATATAAGGATGGGGGACGGGCGGGCAACGGTCGTCCTAGAGTGGGAGTACAGGACAGATTCTATGCTTTTCCAGGTAAGACAGAGAAAGTTGCTTCAGACGCAGTCATTACTGGTACGTCTCTGATTTTCCATAGAGATGCATCAGTCTTATTTTATCCAGGATCCACTTATTCATATGTGTCATCTTACTTTGCTCCATATTTCGATATATCTCGTGGTTATTTGAGTTCTCCTCATTATGTCTCCAAGCTAGTGGGAGATTCTATTATTATGGACCGTGTGTATCGATCGTGTTTAATTGTTATTGGTGGTTTTGAGACCAGATTTGATATGTTGTTATTTAGTATGGTAGACTTTGATGTTATATTGGGCATGGACTAGTTGTTGCCCTATCATGATTTCTAGATTGTCTCGCCAAGATTGTGATGTTGGCTATGCCAAGTTTTCCACGGTTAGAGTGGAAGGGTGCATTGGATTATGTTCCTAGTAGGGTTGTATCGTTTCTAAAGGCTCGGTAAATGGTTGAGAAGGGGTATGATGCTTATCTATCCTTTGTGAGAGAGTGCTGATACTCCTACCGTTGAGTCAGTTCGGTAGTGAGAGACTTTCCAGATGTATTTCTAGCAGATCTTCTAAGCATGCTGCCCGATAGGGATATCGATTTTGGTATTGACTTGTTGCCTGGCACTCAGCCCATTTCTATTCCACCAAACCGTATGGCCCCAACGAAGCTGAAGGAGTTAACGGAGCAGTTTCAAGAGTTTCTTGATAAGGGTTTCATTCGGACTAGTATGTTGCCTTTGGGTGCACTGGTCTTGTTAGTGAAGAAGAGGGATGGTTCTATGCGTATGTGTATTGATTATCGGCAGTTGAACAAGGTTACAGTGAAGAACATGTATCCATTACCACGCATTGATGACTTGTTTGGTCAGATACAGGGTGCCTAAGTGCTCAAAGATTGATTGTAGTCAGGTTATCATCAGCTAAAGCTTCGGAATTCGAATATTTCAAAGAGTGCCTTTAGGACTCGGTATGGTCACTACGAGTTCCTTGTGATGTGATTTGGCCTGACCAACACCCTAGCAGCATTTATGCACCTAATTAACAGTGTATTCCAACCATATCTTGATTCATTCTTCATTGTATTTATTGATGACATCTTGGTGTACTCTCCTAGTCGGGAAGATCATGAGCAACACTTGAGGATCGTTCTCAAACCTTGAGAGAGAAAAAATTGTTGCAAAATTCTCAAAGTGAATTCTGGCTTGATTTAGTGACATTTTTGGGTCATATGGCGTCGAATGAGGGGATAAAGGTAGATCCAAAAGAGATTGAAGAAGTTCAGAGTTGGCCCATACCGTCTTCAGCTACTGAGATTCGGAGTTTCCTTGGTTTGGTCGGTTATTATCGCTGTTTCGTAGAGGGTTTCTCATTTATTACTGCACATATGACTAGTTCACCCAGAATGGTGCTCCTTTCATATGGTCCGGGGAGTGCGAGGCGAGATTCCAAAAGCTCAAGATTGCTTTGACTACAGCCCAAATAATGGTGTTGCCTACGGGTTCGGGGTCTTATACCGTGTGATGCGATGCGTCACATGTTAGACTTGGCGCGGTGTTGATGCAAGAAGGTAGGGTGATTACCTACGTGTCTTGGCAATTGAATACCCATGAGAAGAATTATCCAGTCCACGTCTTGGAGTTGGCAGCCATTGTTCATGCATTGAAGATTTGGAGGCATTATTTGTACTGTTTCCTTTATGAGGTCTTTACCGACCACCGAAGTCTACAACATTTGTTCAAACAAAAAGATCTTAACTTGCAGCAGCGGAAATGGTTAGATTGCTTAAGGACTATGATATCACCATTCTATATAATCCTGGAAAGGAAAATGTGGTGGCCGATGCCTTGAGTCGAAAGGCGAAGAGTTTGGACAGTTTACTATATCTACCGGCAGAAAGAGGCCCTTAGCCATGGATGTTCCGGACTTGGCCAACCAGTTGTTAGATTAGATGTTTCGGAGTCCAGTCGAGTTCTTTCTTGCGTGGTTTCTCGGTCTTCTTTATGTGATCGACAGAGAGCGTTAGTATGACGACCCTCATTTTCTTGTCCTTAAGGACAGTGTTCTACACAGTGATGCTAAGGAGGTTTCTATTGGCGATGACGGTGTGTTGCGGATGCAATGCCAGTTATATGTGCCCAATGTGGATGGTTTGCGTGTGTTGATTCATTGGGAGGCCCACGGTTCACGGTACTCCACTCATCCGGGTGTCGCTAAGATGTATCAGGAAGTGGAGGAGAATGAAGAAAGACATAGTGGAGTATGTAACTCAGTGCCTAAATTTCCAGCAAGTGAAGTACAAGCATCAACGGCCGGACGGTTTGCTTCATAGACTTGAGGTTCCCGAGTGGAAATGGGAGCGTGTTACCATGGACTTAGTTGTTGGGCTCCCATGGACTTAGAAGAAATTTGATGATGTATGGGTGATTATTGATAGGTTGACCAAGTCGGCTCATTTCATTCCGGCAGTGACTACCTATTCTTCAGAGAAACTAGCTCAGATCTATATCCGCGAGTTTGTCCGACTTTCTGGTGTACCAGTATCCATCATCTCTGATCGGGGTACGCAATTCACATCATATTTTGGGAGAGCTGTACAGCGTGATCTAGGCATATAGGTTGAGTTCAGTACGACATTTCACCCCCAGACAGACAGTTAGTCCGAGCGCACCATTCAAATATTTGAGGACATGCTTCGTGTCTGTGTTATGGATTTCGGGGGTTCTTGGGATCATTTCTTGCCGCTTGTGGAGTTTGCCTACAAGAACAACTACCAATCGAGTATTCAGATATATGGGAGACAATGTCATTCTCCAGTCAGTTGGTTTGAGCCGGGAGAGGCTAAGTTATTGGGCACAGATTTGGTTCGAGATGCCTTGGAGAAGGTCAAGTTGATCTAGGATCAGCTTCATACAGCCCAATCTAGACAGAAGAGTTATTGCAGATCGGAAGGTTCACGATGTTGCATTCGTGGTTGGAGAGGAGTCTTGCTTTGGGTTTCACCCATGAAGGGTGTGATGAGGTTCGGGAAGAAGGGCAAGTTGTGCCCTAGGCATATCAAACTTTTTGAGATCCTTGAGAGAATCAGTGAGGTGTCCCATAAGCTTGTATTTCCACCTAGTTTATCTGTGGTTCATTTGATGTTCCGTGTTTATATGCTCTAGAAGTATTACGGTGATATGTCTCATGTGTTAGACTTCAGCGCTCCAATTGGACAATGATTTGACTTATATTGAGGAGCTAATGGCTATCTTGGACAGACAAGTCCAGAATTTGAGCTCAATGAACATTGGTTCAGTGAAAATTCAATGGAGGGGTCATCTGGTCGAGGAGGCGACATAGGAGATCGATCACGACATGCAAAGTCGTTGTCCTCATATATTTAGGTATAGCCATATGCACATTCAAGGATGAAGGTTTAATTTAAGAGGGGGAGAATGTAAGGACCCGACTTGTCATTTTGTATAATTGTGCCCCGTTACCCCTTTTTCTGCTTCCCACATGTGTGTTGAAGTTGAAAAGTTTGACAGTAGGTTTACTTTTAGCTATCGAGATCAAAATTTGATTTTTGGGACTTGGAATAGGTCTGTTAGGCCATTTAGAACTTGTTTGAAAAATTTAATATCATTTAGAGTCTGTTGAAAGGATTTGGACGTTTTTAGTTGTAATTCTAGAAGTTCTTGAAATTTACTTTGAACCTTAAGTGTTTTAGTGTTCGATTCGTAGTTTCAGATGTTATTTTTATGTTTTGATCGCGCGAGTGAGTTCGTGTGATGTTTTTAGACTAGTGTGGACGTTTGGTTTGGAGCCCCGAGGGCTCGGATAAATTTCAGACATGTTTCGGAATGGGTTGCATTGAAATTGATTTGATGGTGTTGTTAGTGCCCAATTATCGCAAATGCGAGCACCAGCATCGCAATTGCGAAAGTGGTATTGGGGGCTCAGAAGTCACAATTGCGACTATCCTTTCGAATTTGCGAAGTCACTAAGAGTTTAGCTAGGTTCGCATTTGCGAACAATGGTTCGATTTTACGATGATGTCCAGTTTGCAATTTGTGAAAGCTTGTCTCGCAATTTTGATGATGCATTAGGCTATCAAGGTTCGCAAATGTCATCCCCCATCCATAATTACGAGGGTTCACAAATGGGATCCCTGGTTTGCAATTGCGAGGGTTCGCAAATACGACAATTGCAGCTGGTACAAAGGGCTGGGAAACCGGATTTTTCAAAACATTCCTTCATTTTAAACCCTAGACTCGGTAGGAGACAATTTGGAGAGGGGATATTCGCCTACAAACTTTGGGTAAATGATTCTAATCTATTTATAACCATATTCCATCAATATATCTTAGATTTTAACATCAAAATCATGTGAACGACAGTGAAAAATTTGTGAAACTTTGTCAAAGTTTTGAAAAATAAGATTTTGAGTTCTCAGAGTTGATTTGGACTCTGATTTTGAAACTTATTGCATATATCAACTCGTGGGGTCATGGGTAGTCGGAATCTACCATTGTAGCAGCGTTTTGACAGGGCAATCCCCGGATTGACTTTTTTGACTTTTTGGGGAAATTTTTACGATCATAGTTTTATCTATTGTAATTGTTTTCCCTTGCATTGGTTGATAATATTAAGTCGATTTTGGTTAGATTTTAGCTGTGTGGAGGCAAATTTTAGGGGAAAAGATAGTTTTGAGGGTTGAATTGTCCTAGTTGAGGTAACTTTCTTGCCTATCTTTTTGAAGGGGAACCCCTTAGGATTGGTATTGATTGATTCATTTGTGTTATGTTAAACCCACAAGTTGACGAGTGGGTACACGGGTTGTACGTGGTATCATACCCGTCTAGGCTACTTAGACTATTTCCATGCTTTAATTAAAATATCATATCATGTTCTAATTTCTCATAGTCAATCTATTCTTACTTGTGTTAGTCTATCCTTACATGCTTTAAATTATTTATTTAAAACTTGTTCTAGCTCCTAAGTGATGTCCGCACCTGCGATGGTTTTCCGCAGGTGCAGGACCGCAGATGCGGTGGATCCCTCACAGAAGCGATATCACTGGGGGAAAAAAGGGGAATTACGAGGGTTTGATCTCATTTTCACTTTGATACTTTGAGAACTCGGATTTACACGATAATTTGATGGATTTTCAGAGGAAACTTTTGGGAAATTATTCTTAACTCGTTTATGACTATATTCCACTAATCTATCGTTAATTTCATCTTTTAATTAAGGTTTTGGGTTGAGAAAATTGGGGAAAAAGTGGGAGAGTTCTTCAACCAAATTTTTGGGTTTTGATTGAGATTTTGGAATCAGATTTGAGTAATTTTGGTACGAGTGAACTCGTGGTTGAATGGGTGTTCGTATTTTATGATTTTTATCCGATTCCGAGACGTGGGCCTGGGTCGACTTTTTGGGGCGATTTTTGAAATTATTGTCAAAGTTTTTATTTGATTAATTAGAATAGGTTATCATAATTGTATTTATAGTATGTAATTATTTTTGGCTAGATTTGCGCCATTCGGAGTCGGAAAATCGACGAAAAGATATTCTTTTTGGTTGATTGAGCTTGTCTCAAGATCGAGGTACCCCTACCAGTCCCGCTATTAGTTGCGTACTTGCTATTGCTCCGGAGAATTCAAGGTATATCTGCCACCGTTCGTAGACCTCAGAGTCCTCCTTTATCCCTTATGACGTTTCCTCCTTTATTTCTTTTAGAAAGTAATGTATAGAAATAATTAGACAAATTTTTAGAGCTTGTAACTCGTTACTGTCGAGTTTTGAGAATATTATTTATGCTAGAGTGTTGGTTTACTTTTACACGTCGAGCGGCATTTTATCACTATATAGTTATTTGTTGAAGTTTGGTTGTTAAATACTGCTTTTATTTTCGTTATTCCAAAATTGTTAGGTTTACCTAGTCGTAGCGACTAGGTACTGTCACGACGTCTTACAAAGAGAGAATTGGGCCATGACAGTTCTTCTGTCAATTGACAAAGGTATTGGGTGATAATTATTTCATCTCTAATTATTAATAAAAATTTTAGGCTTGCGCTTAATTGTTGTCCCGTGTTTGAGTAAATGGTTAAATGTTTGAGAAAGAGGTTCGCCTGGCAGGTGGTGTTAGTTGGGCGCCAATAGCGTCTAGGGGGTAGTTTTGGGACATGAAATCTTAGCCCATACCCATTCTTGTGCTTAAATGCACTACCCCTTTCTTGGACCAACCTCCTTGCACGCGCTGAAAACGCGTAACTTCAGACGAAGACCAAAGTGAAGGCGATAAGAATGAAAAGACGAAAGATACAAAGTCTCAATTAGAGACATGACTTCAAGAAAGAAAAATGAGACTCCAAAAATTCAAAAGGAGGATTCAACATGAGGAAGAAACTTCCACAGAATCGAAATGAGAACCTAATAAAAGAGGAAACTTCCACAAGTTCAATAGGAAGATCCAAAAAGGAGGAAACTACACAACAAAAAAGGGGAAACTCCTGGAAAAGAAGGAAAAACTCCTACGAAGCAGGATAAACCTCAAAAAGAAAAGCAGAAGAACCTCCAGCAAGTTCAAAAAGAAGTCAAAATAAAATAAAGGGACATCGAGCCGAACAAGATCAAGCGTTGAAGCATGGTTTGAACACCAAAGGCACATACATTGTGAAACTCTTAACAAGGATTAGTCACTCTTACACCAAATGAACATCCTACTTGTCCCTAAGCCCACATTACAAGCCAATAAGAAATCCCTACATGATCCTATTCCAAGTGTTCTCACATTAATGAATACTTACATGAAGAACAAGCATATGGTATCACAATCACATGAATTGAACATCATTCTGAGTGTGAGTATACTTCTCAACAATATCCTAAAAACATAAATACTTCAAATATGTTGCAAACTAGAACTTTCTTTGTGGTGAGGTCATTTGAATCGTGACGATAGGAAGAATTTGAAACCTTTGTTTGAAGCAAGATAAACAAATATTGTCGAACTTAGGTATACATGAGATATCACTCAAAGCTATATGTAACTACCCTACCGGTTGTTTTGTGTAAGTGCGCCATGTTTCCCCTTTTGATTCTTCAACATATGTGTTCATGATTTTATGAATTTTCGGGAAGATATCTGGTTGATTTGGACCCTTTGGTTCTTGACTTAGAAGCTTAAGTTAGAGATGTTGATCAAACTTTGACTTTCGTGAAAATGACCTCGGAATGGTGTTTGGATGGCTCTGATAGATTTGTATTGTGATTTTGGACTTGGGCCTATGCCCGTAATTGAATTCAGAAGTCTGCAGGTTGACTTATGTTGTTTTGCCGAAGTTTGGCAATTTGAAGTTGAAAAGTTTGAACGTAGGTTGACTTTTAGCTATCGGGCTCATAATTTTATTTTGGGACTTGGAATAGGCCGATTATGCTTTTTATAACTTGGTTGCAAAATTTTGTATCGTTTGGAGTTGGTTTGGTAGGATTTAGATGCTTAGTTGAAATTCTAGAAGTTTTTGAAATTTACGTTGAAATTCATGCGTTTTGGTGTCTGATTCGTAGTTCTAGAAGTTATTTTTGTGTTTTGATCGTGCGAGTGAGTTTTTTTTTTTTGTTTTTAGACATGGGTAGATAATTGGTTTGGAGCCTCGAGGGCTCGGATGAGTTTCAGGCATGTTTTAGAATGTTTTGGACTGAAAATGGTATTGATGGTGTTGCTGGTGCTCTGTTATCGCAATTTCTCCCCAGCCTCGCAATTGCAAAGGTGACAGGGGTTCCAGATGTCGCAAATGCGACTTACCCTTCGCATTTGTGAAGTTAGCAGACCTGAGGGCTGGTATGCAATTGCAAGCAATTGGTCGCATTTGCCATAGTGGCCAGTTACGCAATTGCAACTTCTGTGGAGGTTATCAAGGTTCATAAATGCGATCACTGATTTTCAATTGTGAGGGTTCGTGTCACGACCCCAAATCCTAAGACGGCCGTGATGGCGTCTAACATGGAACTAGGCTAGCCAATAATCACATACATATAATATTTTTAAATTTTCCAAAACGGTTCTGAATTTCAAAAAATTATTTCGCTTAAGCAGTTTAAAGCAACGAAATGAATAAAACAGTTTATACACTGCCCCAAAACCTGGAGTCAACCGTCATGAGCATCTATGAGTAGTACAAAATAACCCTACCGTCATAATACATCAAGACGAGGAACGAGGAACTAGATACAAAACAAGAAATAGGAAAAGAGATGATGTGGATGCTGAACAGCTACCTCGAAGTTCCAACTACGGCTCCACAAGAAGGAAGAGAACTAGCACTCGGTACCAGCACATGTATCTGCACAAAGTTGTGCAGGGAGTAATGTGAGTACGCCAACTCAGTAGTAATAAAAATAAATCAAGTCTAAGAAGTAAGAAACACATAGGATCAAATCATCAATTTACAATAATCACAGCCTTTATTTCCAACAATGTATACATTAAATCAACATGCTTTAAAAGCCAACTTCAATAAAAATACTTTGAAAAGTGTGATTTACAACAATTTCAGAAAAATACCCAAAGAGTTTAGTGTAAAATGAAATAAATCATAAATAGCCACTCGGGCCAAAGCATGTGTCATAAACCTCCCCTCGGGCAAATCATCACTCAGAATCAGTCGCTCAGCATGCCTCACAATCACTCGGTATCAGCCCCTCGGGCATCCTCACTGTCATTCATGCCTCCTAATCACTCGGCACTCGGCACTCGCACTCAATAGGTATTTGCGCTCACTACTATCAATTCACCTCGTGGCATATCATATCCTCACAATCAGGCCCTCGGTCTCACTCAGTCAGAAACTCTAAAAAATATGCCCCTCGGGCTATCAGTAAAACGGGGTACTCAACCCAAAAACATCATTTTATATCTCAAAATAGTTAAATAAGGCTAAGTTTCAAAGTCAGTTAAACATAATATGACTGAGTGTAAATCATAAGTCAACACAGAGAGGAAAATCAGTAAAAGCCCCCAAGGGGTCTAAACAGGTCGGCACAAGGCCCCAAACATGGCTTACAGCCCAAATATAACAATAGTCCGAAAACATGATTTAACATATGATTTAAAAGTAAATACGCAACTCAATAGTTACCATGGAAGGACCAAGTCCAAATTCCCAATTAGTGCACGCCACACACTCATCATCCAGTATGTGCGCCATTCCATAAATAGTGAGAAAATACGAATTCCGGGATTTCATACCCTCAGGACAAGATTTACAATCATTACTTACCTCAAACCGGCCCAAATACTAATCTGCGATGCTCTTGCCTCTCGAATCGGCTCCCGAAATCTCCGAGTCTATCAAAATCAGGTTAATATCATCAAAAAAAATGCTAGGCATACGAAACCCATTCAAAAATTATCAAAATTAGGCACAATTCCCGAAATTGGCCAAACTCGACCCTCGGGCCCACGACTCGAAATTCCATAAAACTTGCATCACAATAATTCTCATCCTTTCCCGAGTCTATACATGTAAAATGAATCAAAATCCAACTACAATAGCCCCTTCAATTACTCAATTAAAATCCCAATTCGTCATGTCCTAACTTCCCCAATTTTGGGTTTAAATCCAACTAATTTCAGGTTTAATTACTTAGAAAACAACATAGAATTGAGTTATGAAGTCAAAAATCTTACCTGCAAGTGTTTCCCCTTTGATTCCCTCTTTAATCTCTCTTGAAAGCTTCAATTCCGTCCAAGAATGGTGAAAATGGGCTAAAAATCACTGATATGGCCTTTTAAAAGATACTGCCCAGGCCCCTATTGTTCCTCAATGCGTTCACGTTCCAGGACCCACGTTCGCGAAGAACAGACAAAAACCATCTCTACACAATTGTACCATAACCCACGCATTCGCACAGAACCAACACCCAGCCCCCACACGCGCCTCACTCCCTATGCGATCGCACAGACCTCACATGCGATAGCATAGCACACGCCCCCTAGCCCACGCGAACGCAGCCTCCCCAAACGCGATCGCATAGAACAAAAAAACATGCTATCTCATACAAGCCTATGCGATCGCATCCTTAACCTTGTGATCGCGTAGAACAAAAACCAGAACTAAACACCAGCAAAATTTGCAAATTTCAAACATCAAAACTTGATCCGTTAACCTCCCGAAACACACCCTAGGCCCTCGACCTCAACCAAACATACCAACACGTCCCATAACCTTATTCAAACTTAGTCGAGCCTTCGAAACACCCAAAACAATGCTAAAATACCAAAATCACATCGGATTCAAGCCTATGAACTTTGAGATTTCTATATTTCGCCGAAGATGCCGAAACCATCCAAAACACGTCCGATTGACCTGAAATTTTGCACACACATCCAAAATGACACTACGAACCTGTTCCAACGTCCAGAATTCTATTCCGACCCCAATAGCTAATTTTTCACTACTTACCGGAAATCACAAAAAACTCAATTTCGCCAATTCAAGCCTAATTCAACACCGGACATCAAAACCACATTCCGAACACACTCCTAAGCCCCAAATCACCTAACAAAGATATCTGAGCCATAAAATCTACATTTCGGGGTCGTTTAACAATAAGTCAACTCCCAGTTGACTTTTCTAACTATTAAGCCAATTTAAGAGACTAAGTATCTCAGTTCTCACCACGACCACTCCGAACCCAAACAAACCGAAACAACATAACATAAATAGGATAAGCAACATATGATAAAGCATAAATAGGGAAAACGGGGCTAATCTCACGGAACGACCGGCCGGGTCGTTACATCCTCCCCCTCTTAAACAAACGTTCGTCCTCGAACGGGTCTAGAAATATTCAGGAGTCTCAAATAAGTGAGGATATCTTCTCCACATCTCCTGCTCGGTCTCCCAGGTGGCATCCTCCACCGTCGCTCCTCTCCACTGGACCTTCACTGAAGCTATATCCTTAGACCTCAGCTTTCTGACCTGACGACCCAAAATAGCCACTAGCTCTACCTCATATGACATATCACCCTCGAGTTGAACTGTGCTGAAGTCCAAAACATGAGACAGGTCACCAACATACTTCCGGAGCATCGAAACATGGAACACCAGATGAATACTCGATAAGCTGGGTGGCAAGGAAAGTCTGTAAGCCACCTCTCCAATCCTCCGCAGCACCTCAAATGGCCCAATGAACCGGGGACTCAACTTTCCCCTCTTCCCGAACCTCAAAACACCCTTCATGGGTGACACCTTCACTAACACCTTCTCCCCAACCATGAAAGACACATCTCGGACCTTTCGGTCTGCATAACTCTTTTGCCTAGACTATGCCGTGCGAAGCTACTCCTGAATCAACTTCACCTTTCCCAACGCATCCTGAACCAAATATGTGCCCAATAGCTAGCCTCGCCCAGCTCAAACCAACCAACCATAGATCTACACCTCCTATCAAATAAAGCCTCACACGGAGCCATCTGGATACTCGACTGATAACTATTATTACATGCAAACTCCACGAGCGGCAGAAACCGGTCCCATGAACCCCCAAAATCAATGACATGCGCAAGCAACATGTCCTCCAGAATCTGAATAGTGTGCTCCGACTATCCATCGTCTGAGGATGAAATGTTGTGCTCAACTCAACCTGAGTACCTAACTCCCTCTGACGGCCCTCTAAAACTGAGATATGAACTGGGTACCTCTGTTAGAAATGGTAGAAACTAGAACCCTATGCAATAGAACAATATCCCTTATATAAATCTTAGGTAACCGCTCCGAAAAATAAGTAGTACCAACAGGAATGAAGTGCGCGGACTTGGTCAACCGATCTCAGATCCTGATACATCTTCACAGCACCCGGATGGATGGAATACCGCGAACTATGGGCCTCTGCTAGAATCAACTCTCGGTGCCTATCCACATTGGGAACGCAAATCCGGCCCTGCATCCTCATGAACCCATCATCACCAATAACCACATCCCTGTCATCACCTCGATGGAGCCTGTCTTGAAGAACGAGCAAGTGTGGGTCATCATACTGGCGTGCTCTAATCTGACCATAAAGAGAAGACCTGGAGGCTACACAAGCCAATACTCGTGGGGGCTCTAATAGATCCAATCTTACCAACTGACCCGCTAAAGCCGGAACATCAAGTACTAAAGGTCACTCTACCGTTGGTAGGTAGGCTAGACTCCCCAAACTCTCTGCTCTGAGACTCAGGGCATCGGCCACTATATTGGCCTTCCCCGGATGATATAGGATAGTGAGGTCATAATCCTTGAGAAGCTCCAACCATCTCCTTCGACGCAAATTCAGATCCTTCTGCTTAAGCAGATGCTGCAAACTATGGTGATCACTGAATATCTCACAATGTACTCCATACAAATAATGGTGCCAAATCTTCAAGGCGTGGACAATGGCTGCTAGCTCAAGATCATGCACTGGAAAGTTCTTCTCTTGCACCTTCAACTGACTGGATGCATAGGCAATCACCCTACCGTCCTGCATCAAAACTGCTCCAAGGCCAACTCTCAAGGCATCACAGTAAACAGTATAAGAACCTGAACCCGTAAGCAAAACCAACACTGGAGATGTAGTCAAAGTTGACTTGAGCTTCTGAAAGATCTCCTCACACTCCTCCGTCCACCTGAACGGAACACCCTTCTGGGTTATTCTGGTCATTGGTGCTACAATAGATGAGAATCCCTCTACAAAACAGCGATAGTACCCTGCCAAACCAAGGAAACTACGAATCTCGATAGCTGATGACGGTCTAAGCCAGCTCTGCACCGCCTCTATCTTCTTCGGATCAACCTGAATACCCTTACTGGACACCACGTGCCCCAAGAAAGCTACTGAATCAAGTCAGAACTCACACTTCAAAAATTTTGCATACAACCTCTTCTCCTTCAGAGTCTGAAGCACAGTCCTCAAATGCTGCTCATGATCCTCCCGAGATCGTGAATATACCAAGATATCGTCAATAAACACAATGACGAAGGAGTCAAGATAAGGCCGAAACACATTGTGCATCAAGTGCATAAAGGCCGCTGGGGCATTGGTCAGCCTGAATGACATGACCAAAAATGCATAATGACCATATCTAGTACTGAAGGCAATCATCGGGATGTTGGGCCCCCGAATCTTCAACTGATGATAGCCAGAACGCAAGTCAATCTGGGAAAATACCCTGATACCCTACAACTGATCAAACAAGTCATTTATGTGAGGCAAGGGATATCGGTTCTTCACCGTAACCTTGTTCAGCTGCTGATAATCAATACACATACGCATAGAACCATCCTTCTTCTTCACAAACAACACAGGCGCACCCCAAGGTGACATACTAGGCCGAATGAACCCCTTATCTAGGAGTTCCTGAAGCTGCTCCTTTAATTCCTTCAACTCCACTGGTACCATACGATAAAGTGGAATAGAAATAGGCTGAGTGCCTGGCACCAGGCCAATACCAAAATCAATGTCCCTATCACGTGGCATGCCTGGCAGGTCTGCAGGAAACACGTCCGGAAAATCACGGACCACAGGAACTGAATCAATAGCGGGAGTCTCATTACTAACATCCCTCAAAAAATCCAAATACGATAAACACCCCTATATCTACCATACGATGGGACTTCAGGTAGGAAATTACCCTGCTAGGAACATACTCAATAGAACGTCTCCACTCAACCCTCGAAAATCCTGGCATATCTAAGATCACGGTCTTAGCGTGACAATCAAGAACAGCATGACATGGAGATAGCCAGTCATGCCCAATATCACATCAAAATCAACCATGCTGAGTAACAATAGGTCCACTCGGATCTCCAGACTCCCAATAGATATCAACATGACCAATGCACACGGTCCACAATAATAGTATCGCCCATCGAAGTTGACACATGAACCGATGCAATTAGAGACTCACGGGGCATATCCAGATAATGGGAAAAATATGAAGAAACATTAGAATATGTAGAACCAGGGTCAAATAAAGCCAAAGTATCTCGGCGACAGATTGAGACTATGATCACTACATCGGAGGCATAACATCTGGCCTGGCTGGAAGTGCATAGATATGAGCCTGGCCTCCACCTGCACGACCTCCCCCTCTAGGGCGTCCCCTGGCGATCTGAACCCCATCCCTAGTTGTCTAGGCGGGTGGTGAAGTAATTTGAGCCGAAGTCGAGGGTTGGCCCCTCTACTAAGAAGAACCACCAAAACGACGGGGACACTGTCTCCACATGTGCCCAAACTCTCCGCACTCAAAACAACTCCCCGGAGCTGGAGACGGAGACTGAGAGGAACCCCTGGCACCAGAATGAACATTAGAAGAACCATGCATAGAGGAATCCTGAACTAATGGTGCTCGAGCTGCACTTTGGGCTGGAAGGGCACTGAATGAAGAACGGCCTGACTGAAAACTGCGGGGACCATGCCTCGAAGATGCACCGCTATAGGCTGGGCGGACTGGATGAGGAGGCCTGAATGAATGACCTCTACCATGTTGAAACTGTCCTCTAGAAGGAGCACCACTAGAACTACTAGATCCACGAGGCCTCTTGGCCTCCCTCTCCTCTCGCTCCTGGCGGCAAACTGACTCAATATCTCGAGAAATTTCAATAACCTGCTCGAAGGTAGCACCTAATACCCTCTCCCTGGTCATCAAGAGGAAAAGATGATAAGTGAGGCCATCCACGAACCTCCTAATCCTCTCCCTATCAGTAGGGACCAACTCGGTGGCATGACGAGCCAACTCTGAAAACCGCATCTCATACTGCATCACTGACAGCTCCCCCTGACATAACTACTCAAACTGCTTATGATGCTCCTCCTTGTGAGACTGGGGAACATACTTCTCCAAGAAGATAGTGGAGAACTGCTTCCAAGTGAGGGATGCTGCACCAACAGGCCTACGCCTCTCGAAAGACTCCCACCAAGTAAAAGTAGTCCCAGAAAACTGAAAAGTAGCAAACGAGACCCCACTAGTCTCCAAAATCCCAGCAGTACGAAGTATCCTCTGACACTTATCCAGAAAACCCTAGGCATCCTCGCCCTCAGCACCACTGAATGTCGGAGGCTGAAGTCTACTGAATCTCTCTAGCCTATGCTGCTCATCATCTGGCATAGCTGGAACCATGAAGTCCTGAACTGGAGCAACCGGCTGGGCTGGATCTACCCCCGGTGTCTAAAGGCCCTGAGTAACCTGCTCAGGTGTCCGGGCAGCTGGAGTCTGAGTGACTCCCCCGGCCTGAGAAGTAGCAGCAGTAGTATATACAGCATTTGCCTGGGCAAGGCCAGTACATACTGTCAAGATCTGAGCTAGGGTCTCCTGAAGACCCGGAATAACAATAGGCACTGCCGGTGCCTGAGCCTGTCCTGCTGGAATATCTGCAGCGGGGACCTGATCTTGAATGGTAGGTGAACCCTCTGGTACTGCCCCGGCTGCTGCACGGGCTGGTCCCCTTCCTCTACAACGACCTCGACCTCTTGCTGGTCTAGCTGGTGTCTGGTCACCCTGATCGGTAGCACGTGTCCTCACCATCTGTGATAGAATGAAACAACAGAAGTTTAGATTTCCGGAATCAACAAAATGGCACGACAGAATTCAAGAAAATGAGATTTTTTTTCCTATGGGTTTTGTAGCCTCTCGAAGATAGGTACAGACATCTCCGTACCGATCTGCAAGAATCTACTAAACCTGCCCATGACTGTTGAGTCCTATGTAACCTAGGCTCTGATACCAACTTGTCACGACCCCAAATCCTAAGCCGGCCGTGATGGCGCCTAACATGGAACTAGGCTAGCCAACAATCACATACTGATAAAATATTTTTATAATTTCCAAAACGGTTCCGATATTTCACAAAATTCTTTCGCTTAAGCAGTTTAAAGCAACGAAATGAATAAAACAGTTTATACACTGCCCAAAACATAGAGTGAACCGTCATGAGCATCTACGAGTAGTACAAAATAACCCTACTGTCATAATACATCAATTCTCGAAACGAGGAATTAGATACAAAACAAGAAATGGGAAAAGAGATGATGTGGATGTTGAACAGCTACCTCGAAGTCCTAACTCTGGCTCCACAAGAAGGAAGAGAGCTAGCGCTCGGTACCAGCACCTGTATCTGCACACAGGGGTGCATGGAGTAATATGAGTACGCCAACTTAGTAGTAATGCAAATAAATCAAGTCTAAGCACTAAGAAACACATAGGATCAAATCATCAATTTACAATAAGCACAGCCTTTCTTTCCAACAGTGTATACATTAAATCAACATGCTTTAAAAGCCAACTTCAGTAAAAATCCTTTGAAAAGTGTGATTTACAACAATTTCAGAAAAATACCCAAAGAGTTTAGTGTAAAATGAAATAAATCATAAATAGCCACTCGGGCCAAAACATGTGTCATAAACCGCCCCTCGGGCAAATCAACACTCAGAATCAGTCGCTCAGCATGCCTCACAATCACTCAGTATTAGCCCATCGGGCATCCTCACTGTCACTCATGCCTCCTAATCACTCGTCACTCGGCACTCGCACTCAGTAGCTACTTGCGCTCACTAGGGGTGTGTAAAGACTCCGGAGGGGCTCCTTCAGCCCAAACGCTAATATCAAGCCGCCTCGTGGCATATTATATCCTTATAACCAGTCCCTCGGCCTCACTCAGTTAGAAACTCTCAAAAAAATCCCCTCGGGCTATCAGTAAAACGGGGTAGTCAACCCAAAAACATCATTTTGTATCTCAAAATAGTGTAAAAAAGGCTGAGTTTCGAAGTCAGTTAAACATAATATGACTGAGTGTAAATCATAAGTCAACACAATGAGGAAAAGCAGGAAAAGCCCCCACGGGGTCTAAACAGGTCGGCACAAGGCCCCAAACATGGCTTACAGCCCTAATATAACAATAGTCCAAAAACACGATTTAACATATGATTTAAAAGTAAATACGCAACCCAATAGTTTCCACGGGAAGGACCAAGTCCAAATCCCCAATTACTGCATGCCACACACTCATTATCCAGCATGTGCACCATTCCAAAAATAGTGAGAAAATACAAAGCCGGGGTTTCATACCCTCAGGACAAGATTTACAGTCATTACTTACCTCAAACCGGCCAAAATACTAATCTGCGATGCTCTTGCCTCTCGAATCAGCTCCCGAAAGCTCCGAGTCTATCAAAATCACGTTAATTTCATCAAAAAATGCTAGGGATACGAAACCCATTCAAAAATTATCAAAATTAGGCATAATTCTCTAAATTGGCCAAACCCAACCCTCGGGACCACGTCTCGAAATTACATAAATATTGCATCACAATAATCCTCATCCTTTCCCAAGTCTACTCATGTAAAATGCATCGAAATCCGACTAAAATAGCCCTTTCAATTACTCAATTAAAGTCTCAATTCCTCATGTCCTAACTTCCCCAATTTTGGGTTTAAATCCAACTAATTTCAGGTTTAATTACTTAGAAAACAACATAGAATCGAGTTATGAAGTCAAAAATCTTACCTCCAAGTGTTTCCCCTTTGATTCCCTCTTTAATCTCTCTCAAAATCTTCAATTCCGTCCAAAAATGGTGAAAAGTGGGATAAAAATCGCGGATATGGCCTTTTAAAAGGATACTGCCCAGGCCCCTATTGTTCCTCAGTGCATTCACGTTCTAGGACCCACATTCGCGAAGCACAGACAAAATCCGTCTCTACGCGATTGCACCATAACCCACGCGTTCGCATAGAACCAACACCCAGCCCCCACACGTGCCACACTCCCCATGAGATCGCACAAACCTCACACGCGATCGCATAGCACACGCCCCCAGCCCACACGATCGCAACCTCCCCAAACGTGGTCGCATAGAACAAAAACACATGTTGCCTCAGACAAGCCTATGTGATCACATCCTTAACCTTGTGATCGCATAGAAGAAAAACCAGAACTGAACACCAGCAAAATCTGCAAATTTCCAACATCAAAACTTGATCTGTTAACCTCCCGAAACACACCCAAGGCCTTCGGGACCTCAATCAAGCATACCAACATGTCCCATAACCTTATTCAAACTTAGTCGATCCTTTGAAACACCCAAAACAACTCCAAAACACCAAAATCACATTGGATTCAAGCATATGAACTTTGAGATTTCTAAATTTCGCCGAAGATGCCGAAACAATCCAAAACACGTCCGATTAACCTGAAATTTTGCTCACACATCCAAAATGACACTACGAACCTGTCCCAACTTCCGAAATTCCATTCTGACCCCGATATCTAATCTTTCACTGCCGAACAAAAATTGCCAAAAACTCAATTTCGCCAATTCAATCCTAATTCTACACCCGACATCAAAACCACATTTCGAACACACTCCTAAGCCCCAATTCACCTAACGAAGCTATCTGAGCCATAAAATCTATATTCCGAGGTCGTTTACCAATAAGTCAACTCCCGGTTGACTTTTTCAACTATTAAGCCAATTTACGAGACTAAGTGTCTCAGTTCTCACCACTACCACTCCGATCCCAAACCAACCGACCCAACATAACATAAATAGGCTAAGAAACATATTATAAAGCATAAATTAGGAAAACGGGGCTAATCTCACAGAACGACCGTCCGGGTCGTTATAGTTCGCAAATGCAATCCCTATGTTGTAGTACATCTACAGCTGGTCATAAGGGTTGGGAGTCGAGATTTTTCAACATATTCTCTCATTTTAGAACCCTAGACTTGATATGAGGCTATTTGGAGTGGGGATTTTCATCTACAAACTTTGGGTAAGTGAGTCTAATCAATTTCCAACTATGTTTCATTAATATATCTTAGGTTTAACATAAAAGTCATCTGAATCAAAGTGGAAATTTGTTAAACTTTGTCAATTTTTATAAAAATAAGAATTTGAGTTTTGAGAGTCGATTTGGACTCGGATTTTTAAACTAATCACATATGTGAACTCTCGGGGTTATGGGTAATCGGAATCTACCCTTGGACCAGGGTTTTGATCGGGCGAGCCCCCGGTTGACTTTTGTTAACTTTTTTGCAAAAAGTGTAAAGACCATAGCTTTATCTATTGTAATTATTTTGGGTGTATGCCCAGAATTGAATTCGAAAGTTCATAGATTGATTTATGTTGTTTTACCGAAATTTGGCATTTTAAAGTTGAAAAGTTTGGTCGTAGGTTAATTTTTATCTATCGAGTTCGGAATTTGATTTTGGGACTTGGAATAGGTCTGTTATGCTATTTAGAACTTGTATGAAAAATTTGGTATCGTTTGGAGATGATTTGATAGGGTTCAGACGTTTAGCTGTAATTCTAGAGATTCTTGAAATTTACTTTAATACTTATGTGTTTTACTGTTCAATTCGTAGTTTTAGATGTTATTTTTGTGTTTTGATCACGCGAGCGAGTTCGTATGATATTTTTGACTTGTGTGGATGTTTGGTTTGGAGCCCCGAGTGCTCGGATGAGTTTCATACAAGTTTTGAAAGGTTTTGGATTGAAAAATCAGAAACTACCAGGGTCGCTATTGCGACCTTAGCAGAGAATCACAGGTATCGCAATTGCGATGCCTGGGTCACATTTGCGATGTTGACTTGGGGCTGGGCTAGG
Organism: Nicotiana knightiana; assembly: GCA_005239525.1. NCBI lineage: Eukaryota > Viridiplantae > Streptophyta > Magnoliopsida > Solanales > Solanaceae > Nicotiana > Nicotiana knightiana. Next base: position 23,577 of record ML373144.1, on the reverse strand, counting down.
TTCGCATTTGTGACAATTTTGTCGCTTTTGCAAGGGGAACAGGATTCACATTTGCGAACCCATCTTCGCATTTGCGAGAAATTCCTCAAGCCTATTAGTGCCGCAATTGCAAGCTTCTCTTCGCAATTGCGACATCCGCAACTTAGCAAAAGGTTGGAAAAGTCGGGATTTCACCTTATTTCTCACATTTTAAAACCCTAGACTTGGTAGGAGGCGATTTGGAGATGGGGTTTTCATTTACAAATATTGGATAAGTGATTCTAATCTATTTCCAACTATATTTCATCAATATATCTTGGATTTTTAACATCAAAATCATGTGAACCAAAATGAAATTTTGTGAAACTTTGTCAAGTTTTTGAAAAATAAAAATTTGAGTTGTGAGAGTCAATTTTGACTCGGATTTTGAAACTAATCACATATATGAACTCGTGGGGTTATGGGTAATCAGAATCTACTCTTGGACCCAGGTTTTGACTGGATGGGCCCCGGGTTGATTTTTGTTGACTTTTTGGGAAAAGTGTAAAAATCATAGATTTATCTGTTGTAATTAATTTCCCTTGCATTGTTGATGATATTAAGTCTATTTTGGTTAGATTTGAGCCGTGTGGAGGTTAATTTTAGGGGAAAACTATTTTTTAGGGTTGAATCGGCCTAGTTGAGGTAAGTATCTTGCCTAACTTTGAGTGGGGGAACTACCTCTTAGGTTTTGGGATTGATTGTGTCATTTTTGCTATGTGAAGCCATGTACGCAAGGTGACGAGTAGGTACACGGTTTATATGTGGTATTTAACCGGTTTAGGCTACCTAGGCTCTTTCCATGCGTTAATTGAATTGTCATATCATGTTCTAAATTCTTATAGTCAATCTACTCTTACTTGTGTTAGTCTATCCTTACATTCCTTAAATTACTTTGTTAACACTTGTCTACATCTTACTTGATATTTTGCTCTTATGCTTTAGTTGAACTTGTTGCTTTCACTTGTTACATGTTATATCTTCCATTGTTGATTACCATTATTTGAAGTCATCATTATATGTTGTCTCTTCCATTTTTTATTTATCATTATTTGAAGTCATTTTTACATATTATCTCTTTCATTGTTGGTTATCCTTATTTAAATTCATCGATATATGTTATATCTTCCATTATGAGTTTATTCTTATTTAGTATCGTGGTTACACGTTATCTTCTTCATTGTTGAGTTATTGGTGTTGAAGTTGCGAAAGTCGTTATCATATTGAGGTAAAGTGTTAATTGTTGAGATATCTTTCTTGTTGAGACTTGAAAAATTGAAATTCATTATTATTGTTGATATTCTTATACACATTGCGGTTGAGCCATGGGCTATTGTAGTGGAAACATTGATATTGTTGATTATTAGCAAGTTGTGACATATGGGCACTCGTGGTGCTGGTTGTTATTGTGATGTGATATTGATGCACATGAGGCGGTATAAAGGGGTTAATCTGCATGCAACGGCATAAGGTGTGACTTATGTGTGTGTGTTGCTTGTAAGGGGATTACTTGAAGCCATGTGGCTTCATAAGATGTCTTAAAGTGCATGTAGCTATTTCGAACAAAATATTTTCAAAATTATTTAAATGTAAGGCTCACGGGGCGGTATAAGAAAAAATTGTGATTGGAATTGAGAAAAGTGAATACGAGGCGATACCTCGGTTGTGATTCTTGTTGTACACGAGGCGGTACCTCGGTTGTGATTCTTATTGTGTACGAGGCAGTACCTCGTCCGTGATTCTTGTTGTTTATCTCGTGTTGTAAAGGGTTATTGGTGAAATACTCCTTGTTGCTTTCATTCTTCTTGTCTTATCAGTTTGGATATGTATTTGACTTTGGTGGTTCCCTTTAATTGCTTCCGTTATGTTATCTTTATGCTTACAAATTCCAGTATTAGTTTATGTTATTAACTTGTTTCGTATCAGTTATTTCTCCGTCTCCCATTATTTATTGTTATTATGTTTTCATACTATTTATAATGTCCTAGTAGGTGTCTTGACTTGGCCTCGTCACTACTCTACCGAGGTTAGGCTTGATACTTACTGGGTACCATTGTGGTGCACTCATACTACGCTTCTACAAATCCATTTGTGCAAATCCAGGTATGTCTGCCCGTGCGGGACGCTAGGGGTTGCTTGAGTAGCTGCCTTTGGAGACTTCAAGATATACCTGCTCGATGTCTGCAGGCCTCGAAGTCCCCTTCTATTTAGATATTCTACTATTTACTTCTCGTTTCCAACAGTATTGTATATCGAGACTAGTACTTTCTTGTAGAGCTTATGACTCTGTTCCACCAGGTTTTGGGGAGAGTAGCTGCCTTTGGAGATTTCAAGATATACCTGCTCGACGTCTGCAGGCCTCGAAGTCCCCTTCTATTTAGATATTCTACGATTTACTTCCCGTTTCCAACAGTAGTGTATATCGAGACTAGTACTTTCTTGTAGAGCTTATGACTCTGTTCCACCAGGTTTTGGGGAGAGTAGCTGCCTTTGGAGATTTCAAGATATACCTGCTCGACGTCTGCAGGCCTCGAAGTCCCCTTCTATTTAGATATTCTACGATTTACTTCCCGTTTCCAACAGTAGTGTATATCGAGACTAGTACTTTCTTGTAGAGCTTATGACTCTGTTCCACCAGGTTTTGGGGAGAGTGTTGGGTATTATACTGTTGAGTTTATTATTATAGTGCGAAGGTTTTATTTGAAGTTTTGATAGTATTTCTGCTATTTCTCTATGCATGTTAGGCTTACCTAGTAGTAGAGACTAGGTGACATCCTGCGGAGGAAAATTAGGGTCGTAACAAGTTGGTATCAGAGCTCTAGGTTTATAAGGGTTACGAGTCATAAGCAGGTTTAGTAGAGTCTTGCGGATCGGTACGAAGACGTTTGTAATTATCTTTTAGAGGCTACGAAATTGTTAGTAAAAACTCCACTTCTTTGATTCCTTATCGTGCGAAATTGATGACTTTGAAATCTTAGTCTTTGACTTTTTATTCTCTCGTAGATGGTGAGGTAACGCACTATTGGATCCAACAATCAGACACCCGTACCCCCTGCTAGAGCTGCGAGAGGCCAGGGCCGGGGCAGAGGCCGAGGAGGGGCACGTGGTGCAGCTAGAGCACCTTCCCGAGCTATGACAAAGAAGACACCAAGAGCTCCAGTTAGGGGACCGGCACCCGAGGCACCTGTTGCTACCTCTGCACTTCAAGAGACCCTCGCACAATTCTTGATCATGTTCGACACTTTAGCTCAGGCAGGGTTGATTCTACTTGCACCAACCCTATCTCAGGCTGGGGGAGGAGCTCAGACTCTCGCGGCCCGTACACCAGAGCAGCGGGTCTATGTTGATAAAGTCTCAAAGGTTATACCAGTACAACTTGTTGTTCCGGTTCATCTCGAGGTTAGGGCAAGGGCATCTGAGGAAGAGTAGCTTAGACTTGAGAGGTTCAAGAAGTATCACCCTCCTACTTATAGTGGTTTATCTTCAGAGGATGCACATGACTTTCTAGATAAGCTCCAATGTATTCTCCGTACCATGGTTATTGTGGAGATGAGCGGGGTTGCTTTCACTACATTACAACTGTTAGGAGCAGCATATCAATGGTGGCGAGTTTATGAGGAGGGTAAGCCAGCCGATGCAGCTTCACTTACAAGGGCTCAGTTTTCAGAGATGTTTTTGAGAGAGTTTGTTCCTCTAACCCTTCGGGATACATGGCACACGGAGTTTGAGCAACTAAGCCATGGTACTATGACAGTGTCAGAGTATGCGGTCGAATTCAGTAGTACGAAGTCATGAGCAACTAAATAGAGTACAACTGATTTCAAACAATAATAGAATGGATAAGAAGGGGACTCCATAAGCTGCGAATCAAGAATAACAACTCACCATAAAGTCTCTAATAGCTGCTAAGCGCCCTCCTAGACGCTGCTAGATCCAATATCAAGATCTACACAAAAATATACAAAATGGTAGTATGAGCACAAAAATAATGTGTACTCAGTAATTATCAAGTCTAATCTCAAAGAAATAGCGAGAATTTGATAAAAATGTGATACTCGCCTTCTTAACCTGAACAATTCATACTATTATGACAGAAAATAACCATGAACAATAGATATAACAATAAGATGTACGAATAAGATAAGCATGCTTCTCAACACAAGATAACCAAAACATAATTCAGTTTTCATGTTTGCATATACAAACTATATGCACCAAGTAGCATCTATATAAATGCTTCTAAATGAATCTATAGGCATGCATGTTCAAGACTCAGTCATAACCAATATCCAACATATCCCATGTGATCCAATAAGATCCAACACGTATCATGTGCTCTAACACGATACGCGTATTAGCTGTGCGTGCAGGGCCCAATATAACATAGGTAATCACCGGACTCCGGAGGGACAGATCCATATCTAAGTGCTGCATGAAATTCGTTGTACCATAGTATATCAACATCACAATAACCGCACGACATAAACCATTGTGCCATAACAATATACATTCACTCATAATGTCCCAATGTAAGAATCTAAACCGGTCAATTTTCACATATAAACCCGAGTACTCACTCATCACCTCGCGTACACGGCTTTCACATAACACAAATATCACAAACAACTCAAATCCCAAAGGGTAGTTTCTCACACAAAGTTAGGCAAAATACTTGCCTCAAAGAAGCTAAATCAATACTCTAAAATAACCTTCTCGTGTGAAACAACCTCTGGACGGCTCGAATCTACCCAAAATAACTTAATATCATACTATATTATAAGTATGAAGCCCAAATCAAAAGGTTGAAAGACTAAAATAACCCTATAATATTAAAAGTCTATATTACCCTTCAGTAAAATCAATACCTTAACCAGACATACGTTAGCCAACCTCATATTTGCTATAAATATTTTGAAGACTTTGAAAAGTTCCATCTTATAATTAAACACAATGTTTTACCTTGTGACGAGACGAGGCGTAATCCCCGAGACATAGGGCGTAAGTCTCACGGATATTTAATTTTATAAATTTTAAGGATTTTAAGATAGTATAAAATAAAAAATAAATATAAAAATTACATTACAATCACAAAATTATAACAAATAATATATTTAAAATATTTATGAGTTATAATTCAACTATGAGGCGTTTGAAAAGTATGACATATATCATAATATGCAAATTAGCTGCAACGTCGTTACAACTCAAACATCAAAAGTAGTGTATTCGGTACGAAATCTTATACGTATCTCTTAAGGAGTATTGAGTCTTGAAAGGATTTTGATATTATAATTTGATTTTTTTTAAAGAAAACTCCTTTTATTTAATATGCTTTCTATTTGAAAAAGAATTTATATAAAAATATAATTCACAATTTAAATATGATTCTCTAGCATCATTTATTTTTAAGTTTCAACAACTTAATAAAGTGACACATAATTCACCATACAATAACATGATAACTAATTATTTGTAAATAGTTACTAGCTAATATTGAGCTATTAAATTAATAAGTATTGTATCTCGTAAACGTGAAAACACAATATTTAGAAAAATAATTATAAAACAATTATAGACTATTATATATAAAGAACAAAAGTTAATAAATAAATACTTTTTAAATGAAAGATTTATTTAAAATTTACTATCATAGCAGTCTTAGTGGATAACATTTAATAATTTTTATTTTAATATGACATAAAATACTCTCAACTTAATGATATATGATTTTTAAAAAAGTAATTTTGAATCGTCAACGATTTATTAAGAAAATTTGAGGATTTACAAAGTTAGTTACATATAATTGCATAAAGTTTTATTAGGCGAGCCCAGCACAGAGGGCGTTGGGCGTGTCCGAGGAGTAAGCCCCAACGGCCGAGGCGTAAGTCTCACGGAATAAGCCCCACACATAAGCCCAGGGGCATTTTACGAGTGCTCTGCCCCGGGACGAGTTCCAATTCTGCCTTTTAAGATAAGATTAAACGTATACTAGCTCAATTAACCTCCCAATTCTGCCTTTTAAGACAAGATTAAACGTATACTAGCTCAATTAATAAATACATAATTGGAAGCTAAAGCCTCAAGGAACTCCAACCGGGAAAGAGTTATAAGAAGGTTCTTCCCCTCCGTCCTTATGGATTCTTTGCAATCTTTTTGCAGACAAAGAAAGAAATTAAGAGATGAATAAGTAAGCAAAGTTGTTGGAGGCTGGTTTGTGAATATCCATCAGATTCAACTCCCACTACCGTCCTCTCGCTTGCGTAAGAAGTTCAGCACAATATTAATTGTAAGGCTACAATCTCTATATACCACAATAAATGAACGTTTAAACACGTTTTATTATTTTTGCACATAACGTTTTAGTTTTATCATTACATATTGTTCTTGTACTTCTTATTAATTGTTTCTACTTTATGTAAAGAGAATATTGAGATTTTTTTTTTCTTTTTAAGCGGAGGTGTTTTATTTCTTTAAAATATAATTTCAAAACATCTGAAATTATCGGTACTTTCTATCACAGGAAGTGCGAATTTTTTTAGCAAAAGAATTTCGAGTTCTAGAAATAGTCTGCCATGAAAATATTTAAGTTCCCAACAATAATTGACTGAGTGAAAAAAATTAAAAAGAATGTTAATAATTTCACCAGAAATGACAATTAGAAATACAAATGTAAAATTTCAAAGAATGTGAACAAAATTTTCTACAATTTTATTTAATAAATACTTGACACATTGTTTAAATTTGATTTTCGTTAACTTTGAGATCTTTTCTTTTATGAACTTTATCATGACGGTAAACTTTGTAAATTGGCGTTAATGTTCTTTTATAGATTGTATGATAGTTATAAACTATTAAGTCAAAGATAAAGCAATGGAAGCAAATTAAATTATATGAAGCGAATTGAATATTTATGGAATTGCTAACAACAATAAAGAATAAACGGGGTGAAAATCATTTACATCCCCTAAGTTTACTCTAAAAAATCATACTCATCCTCCAACTATGAACAATTGTCATTTTCATCCTTTCATCCTACGCATTATCTATTTTACCCTTTGATATTTTCAACTCCCCATATACGTAATACCTTTCTTATATTATCTAGATATTTTTGAATGCAGGTATTTATTCATAATTTAAATAATATTATCTTATTATATAATTTAATATAAGTTCACCAATATTATAAATACAAAATGTATTGCTACTTTATTATTATTATTATTATTATTATTATTATTATTATGTTCCACTATTTTTATTATTCTTCATGTATCTATTAATTTTTTTGAGTTTTGATTGTTTTTAGTAGATTTTTCGAAATCATAATTAAAGTTCATGCAAAGTGTACATACATAACTTTTGCAAATTTATTATATAATTTAACTATACTTTTTACCCATTAGTTTTTGTTACCTGCATTGTATAAGTTATAAAATTTTCACTCTCTTTAATATATTCTTAATTTTCTAAATAGACTGAGTTTTGATTTCTATTAATGAAATTATTGATACGAGTAAATTATTTATTGTAATTTTTTTTATTTCTCATTTATTTCATTGTTTAACATCATTAACATATGCTTGATTACTACTTCTCACTTTCTTATGTTTCGAAGAAGTTTTTTAATTTGTCTATACGTAAGTCGATAAAATAAATTAAAATTAAAAAAATATCATTATATTAAAGAATAAAATAATAGATAAATATCGTAGAGGATAAAATAGGTATTTTAAGAACTCACCTTTGATAAGGAGCATAATAATATTTGTTGATGTGTATTTTAAAGTAAACTAGGGGATGTACGTGATTTTACCTAGAAGAAACATGTTGGGAAAGAAGATAAAAGAGCAATCTTTAAAAGGCTGGTTAACTTCTTCCACTGAATGAAAGAATATGGGATACTAATGACAAACAAAATGGAATGTAAAACTGTCTAATGTCATCTCCTTAACCCCCC
>ML373144.1:0-15104 GCA_005239525.1 Nicotiana knightiana | reverse complement strand
GCCCCCCCCCCAATACATAAGGAGAATTTTCTTAATCGTTTCAAACTCTTTTGTACATTCATAAACAATTAAAAGGTCATAATTGCATTCTTACAATAAACAATAGACCTAAAATTTTAATTGTACTAATGATGAATTTCATGCATTAAATACATATAAGAAATATTAAATGAGATACAAATGACCAACGTTCTGGACTCCATAAATAATATCCTCCTATCAATGTAAGCGTCACACCCATTTAAAAAATTATTTTGCATTAAATTATAAGAATTATTTGACTAAATTATTCTTTATCACTCCTCAAATATGGGAAGACTTTTTAGAAAGTTATACAAATCAGGCAGTACCAACAACAGCAATAACATACCCAGTATTATCCCAAACCGTGAGCTATGGGGAAGGTAGTGTGTACGCAGACCTTATCCCTACCTTGTGAGAATAGAGAGGATGTCTCCAATAGGCCATCGGCTCAGGAAAAGTTAAATCAACCAACCAGAGTTACTAAAATTTTTAATTAGTTCTTCTTGTCCTAAATGACACTTATTTTAGACCAAATTTAAAAGGATAAAAAAAAATTAAATATGGACCAGACTACAAATAACTTTTTGTATTTAATATAAGTTGTATAAACATTTTAGATAATATATGCGGTTAATAAATTATTGTTACTTTTGTCAACGAGTCATGTAATAATTGATATGGGCTGCACGTGCAATGCACGTGTCCAGAAACTAGTTATAAATAAAAGCCATAGGAAACAATTTCGGTGAATAAAACTTTGATCTTTAATGAAACTAAAAAGTCAACTCAAAAAATTAACCCCGGGCTCGCACCTCGGAATCCAACAAACTCACAAAATTCGAATAGCCATTCGGATACGAGTCCAACCATTCTAAAATTATTCAATTCCGATATCATATCGGCCTTCAAATCCTTATTTACATTTTAGAAGGTTTTTACAAAAATTTCCCAATTTCTTCAATTCAAATCACTAATTTAATGATAAAACAAATATGGAACCATGAAATATAGTCAAATCCGAGTAAAGAACACTTACCCCAATCCAAAGCGTGAAAATCCTCTCCAAAATCGCCTAAATCCAGTCTCTAGCCCAAAAAGTGATAAAAATATTATAACCCTCGAAATAGATTACTTATATTCTGTCCAATGATTTACACATCGCAGTCGCGGAATAAGTTTTGCGATCGAGGAGACAAAAATCAATAGTTGACCAAATGTTCTTAATGAACGAGTACAATAAGTCACTAACGCGACACACAACCTCCAGCTCACTACGCGAACGCGATGTCATTCACGCGATTGCGGACAACAAAGGCCTGGTGCCTTTTCCAACTTCCCTTATACGCAATCGCGTATATTATATCGTGAACGCGAAGACATAAGTCCCCCAAGCTTCGCGAATGCGGTCTCTTCTTCGCGACCCCGAAGAACAAAAATGTCAGCTTCCACAAAACTCTACGCGAACGCGATTGCTTCATCGCGACCGTGATGAAGAACACCACATAACAACAATCAGCAGTCCAAAACATGGATAAATGGCCCGTATAAAATGGAAATAAGATAAAATCTTATATCAAAACGACTTCTGGCATCACCGGAAGGATCGAAACCACATTCGTAGGCCGACAATTTTTCTGGATAGGTCGAACTATTGGAAGAAAATAGAAAAGGAAGACCGAGTGGGAGCAAAGAAACTAGCAAACTAATCACCATCTGAAACATACCCTAGGCCCCCTGGATCCCCTTCGAACACACCAACAAGTTCCAAATTACAATACAAACTCGCTCGTAGCCTCAAATCACATCGAACAACACCAAAATCACGAATCACAAATCGATTCAAACCTAATGAACTAATGAGTTTCTAACATTCAAAAACTAATGCCGAAACATATCAAACCAATTTCAAATGAGTTCAAATTTTCATGCAAGTCCTAAATGGAACAACGGAGTTATACCAACTCCTAGAATCATAATCCAAACTCAATATCAAGAAAGTCAACTCCCGGTCAAACCTCTCAACCTTCTAAACCTTCAACTTTTCAACTTTCGCCAAGATGCATCAAATCAACCTACAGACCTCCAAATCCAAATTTGTAAAAATGCCTAAGTCCAAATTCACCATATGAAGCTATTGGAATCATCAGAACACCATTCTGAAGTCATTTGCACAAAATTCAAACTTCGGTCAACCTTAAACTTCTAAAAGAATCATTCTTCCAAATCACTCCTGAATCATCCGAAATCGAATCCAACCACACACGCAAGTCATAATACATAATAAGAAGCTTCTAAGGACCTTAAACCACCGAACGGAATGCTAACGCTTGTTATTTGAAAAGCATGCTTATTACCTTCTTCTTGAATTGTGTACCTTATTATTGATATCCGATGTTCTTCGGCTATTTTTTAGATATTTATTTGTTGTTGTATATGCTTATGAGCTGCACAAATTATATTAAGTGAGTATTGTTGACACTCAATTTTTTCTTATAATATTTTTCGAAGTCCGTATATACCTTCAAAACTATGCATTGGCATCAATTGATAATTTTCCATAATTTCTGCATTTTTCTAAGGATTTTTATTTTATCCCAATCTTTTTATTATATAAATAATTACTAATTGAATCACAAATGACTTTATAATAATTTCATGGCTTAATATTTCTATTTATGTTTATATTAGGTTTAAAATATTGTACAAATAGCCATATTTACATCTTTGGGGTTACAATTGCAATAACTTTACAATTATAACTCATGCATGCATTATTACATTATTTTACTAGAAAGTAGCGCTCATTGTATTTTTAAAATGTTGAGTAATTATTTTAAAACGTTTCTATGCATGAAAATTATTTTTATAATCTGTTAATTATTTTATAAAACACTTTTTTTAAATTGTTTGGATATTTAACATATAGCCCTATTTGAAACCTATAATTTTCCGGACCTAATCCCTCGAACATTAGCCCAAATACCTTTAAAAGACAACCCATATCCCCTTTAGGCCCAATCTGAAAACCCCGACCCAATACCCTATTTAATCGTGGTTGTTGATCTAAAAGATCAACAGTCCACAAAAACCCCTTTCCATAATTAATCCTAACCTAACCCCCTAACCATTCTCATTCTTTCCCTCCCCCCTTCGTCATCATCTCCTTCATCTCTCAACTCTCTCTCAACCTAGCCCTAACCCTAAACGTCGTCGCTGGCGTAAACCTCCTCCCTATGGTGCTTATATGTCTTCTCCAACCAGCCCTGGTCTTCTATATGCCATGGCTCTTAGATTTCTTGGGTCCTCGAGAAGATCTCAAGGGAACCCCAACTGGTTATGGTTTGAAACTTGCCTGTCTCAAGGCATTTTCCGTTTGTGAGTAAGAATTTCTTCTTGTTTTTATTACGGATCTATGGGTTCTTGACATATTCTCATTCTCTTCACCTCTGCTATTTTTCTGAAAATCCTAGTTCGATACTGTTGATTCTTCTCAGATCTTTATAGATCTGAGGTGATTCTAATGTTATTAAGTATTTTCCTTCAAAAAACCCTTAATTGATTATTTTGATTTTAATCACTCTTCCTAAACTAGGGTTTGTCCTAAACTGTTTTCCAAAGACTTTTCTGAATTATAAGTGCTTAACTAAATGTTCTTTCATCATCGTGACTGATTTTTGCAAGAATATTCAAACCCTAGTTGATTCTATGTGATATACTAGTCTTCAATCTTTCCTTCGATACTTTGGGTGTTTCTGTGATACCAGTCGTATTAGTTTACCCCCTTTTTTTTTACTTAAATATTTTCCCTGTTAAAACCCAGTATTCTTGGGAATTTCTGCCCTAATTGACCTTTGCTAAGGTTCGAACCAGTTTTCTTGTTAAACCCGGTAATTCTTTGAAGTTTTACTCATTTATTTTCTATTTATAGAACCTGAGTGATTCTTCTGGTAAAATCAGTATTCTTTTGAAGATTCTTACTGATTATTGCCTATTATTTTGCCCTGTTAAAATCTGTGTGCACGGATCTTATTTGTTTCCTATTTTGCAACTTTAATTGATTACACTTGCCCTAATTAGTTGCCCGTATGACTTTGGGATTTTACCAACTTCCTATTTGGTATGATTTGGATTCTTTGCCTTAATTAACTCCTTGTTGTTACCGTTAATTAATTACCCCAAATTAAGGGGGTCTATTCCGAACTCCTTTAAGTGAATTGATTATGTGATTATCCTTAATTGGTTGACTTCTGGTTCCTTTACTTTATTTGTTCTACTCCTAAAGTGCTATATGCACACTCTTGTTTTATCTCTTAAAGGGAGACGAAAATTAGTTCAAGAACACACACTCACACAAAATTATCGCTGTTCTCTCTCTTTTTGCTACTTGTGCTAACTGCTTTTCTAGCCGGCTGAAAGCCAAGGCTAGGCTGTGGAACTCTGCCTGCTTTACTTTCTGTATCTTGCTTCCTTAACTGGTATGTTCTTATTTTAATTCTAAAATTCAACCCTATGTGCTCCATAGTTGCTAAATCCATGCCTATTTCCGCACTAGTTTAATTGGCTATGTATTTAATTGTATTCCTGTTTACTGCTTTGCTCAATATGCTGGAGTCTTACCCTTTCTTGCTCAAATGCTTAGTCAGCATGTCTAGGTCTCATTTGTCTTGTGTGATACTTGGCCAGCATGTTTACTTCCCTTGACTAGTATTCTCATGTCAGTATCATAGACTCCTAATGTATTTGGTTAATCCTAATTGGCATGACTGGCTCTATGTAGTAGACCCCTGTCTTCAACACGACCATCCTCATATTTAGTCTCTATGTTTATTATCCATTACCACTTTAATTTCAAGCATGATCCCCTTGCTAATACTTCGAAGCAATAGTTTTTATGTTCTGGTTGCCAATCAGTTCCTATTTGTTTTGTGTACTGGTTGGTCAATGTGTTTCCCCTTTTACCCTGTTCATGTGTTTCTAACTTAAGCCTCTATGTTCCCAATCCCCTGATCCCTGATTGTAAATTTGTTTTCGTTCACTTAGAAACAAGTAATAAATGGTTTTGAATCTGGGAACTCTAAGTGTTATGACTGTGTGGTTGCTTGTTGAATCTTTCTTCTTCTCAGAATTGTTTCCGAAATTGCTTTACTCTAACATTTTTTAAGAAATGTTCCTATTCCTGAAAATCTTTTCACTCCTGAAATTTTTACTTCTATACTATTTTTTACTAAGTTCTTCCAAACTATGTCAAGCACTCTCACTTCTACTCTTAGATTACTTAAGTTCTACCCCTCCAGTGTGTGTACTGCCTAGGAATCCATGAGATTCCTCCGAATTCTGGCACACTAGGGATGGATTGTTCCACACTGCACATAATCACTTCCCTACTCAAAGGATCTTGGTGTGAGCATAGCCCTCCCTGAGGTCCTTAGGGAACTTTGACACACCAGGACACCCTATTGGCTATGAGACTTTGGCATCCTGGACTGTTATAAAGGCCTGGTATTTCCAGGTTCATTTTGGGCCTATCTCAGGCTCCCTATAGCATAGCTTATATTTATTATGTGATTCATTCATTTATGATCTGTAATAATAACCCGTGTAAATAGATATTGGGGAAATTAGTAAAAATGGAGGGATTCTTATATGATTTTTTGTGGGGAAAACGGGTAGAAATCCTGCCTTTAGTTCTATACTATGTTTACTTACATTAGAAATCATGCTTTTAGGTTTAAACTATGTTTATTTGCATCAGAAACCATGCTTTTAAGCCCATCTGGCATACTAGGCAACATGTTATAGGTTCATTACTTCATTTGTTACAGAATTCTGCTTCTGCATAATCATGATCACCTAGAAATCCTGTTATTAAGTTACCGTTGTAATTCTGCTTAATAAAAATGTTCGTCCTTGGTGTGCATTAGAAATCATGCTTTTAGGTTTGAACTATGTTTATTTGCATCAGAAACCATGCTTTTAAGCCCATCTGGCATACTAGGCAACATGTTATAGGTTCATTACTTCATTTGTTACAGAATTCTGCTTCTGCATAATCATGATCACCTAGAAATCCTGTTATTAAGTTACCGTTGTAATTCTGCTTAATAAAAATGTTCGTCCTTGGTGTGCATTAGAAATCATGCTTTAGGACTCTGTTTGTATTCGCTTTAAACCATGTCTACATCGCCTAAATCAATAACCATCTTGTCTATAAGAATGTTTAAAAGCAATTTTAACGCCTAGACATCATGTTATAGGATAAATATGTATGAAATCAGTTTCGTGATAATCAGCACCTAAACAAGCATGTTTATATGACGTATTAAAACTCAAACTGTTTGCTTTCCTTTAGTCAATTTCCAAAATTCTGTTTGCATTTTTAGATAGCGTGTCATAGGGTATCCCTGAACCACGCCTAGGCCATCCTATAGGTAATTAAGGCCTTATAAAAATTTGTAAGACTATGCTTTGTTTATTTGTGACTGCCCAGATTCAACAGGTTTTAAAAATCAGTAGGCAACCTGATTAGGTCTTTACCGCTTCACCTTAACATAATGCTGCACATTCTCTGTTTGTCATGCTCACCTAGATATCATGTTCTAGGAACTTTTCTGAAACATCTGAAATCTTGTTTTTTGATATGTGCTAATTGCCTGTTTATTTGCGGAGGTAAATATGAGCCCTTAATTGTTGTTTTACTTGACAGTCCTATTTGTTCTTTGTTGTCGCTTAGATTTTCCTTTTTAAACACTTTAGGAGAGTCTAGAACTATCTAAAAGTAGAGGTCCTAAATACCTCCGGGACCACGAGGAAGGGACGGGTAATGCACGCGTAGAGTTTGTTTAATTAAAACCGCTTATACAATCGCTAAGGGGAGGATAATCGTGTAGTAAAAAGATATGATGACCTGTGGGCTAATGCCACGTGTAACCCCTCTAGTTGAGGAATGATTACCCGGCATTGTACAGATGTGATCATATAGGCTAATAACTTAGGACTTCCCTATCTTTATACATATGTGTGCTTAGACTGCTTACCTTTTAAATTTTCTTTATCTTATTTACATATGTGTGCTTAGACTACTTATCTATTAAATGACTAATTCAGCAAATAAGTTTGGCCGGGACCCACCGTTGTGGACCTCGAGGGGTGCCTAATACCTTTCCCTCAAGGTAATTTAAGCCCTTACCCAATCTCTTGTAACACAAACTAGTTTTATGAGTTACTTGCAATAGGTGCCCTAACGCACCTTAATCCGTTAGGTGGCGATTCTTCTCTTTTAATACTCACTTAAAAGAGTTGTCACATGTCGAAACCTGATTTCGCGAGGAAAAAAAAGGGCACAACGGCATGGCGACTATGCTGGGGATTTTAGGCTCTTACCATAACAAACTTGCTTTTCGTAAATTAGTCTTAAGCATGCTTCTTTTGTTAATACGTGCGCACCCTTTCCCTTTTCCCCTTATGTAAATTTAATTGTCCGTTTTGAGCATTTATGATTTCCTTTACTGCAAAAACTAACTTATTTCTTTGTTTTCCTTTCTTAAACGTCTTTCAATTATTAAACAACGTATTTATTATTTTCAGAACGTGCAAATACGTGACAACATGCTATTTACTGCTTCATAAATCATGCTCAACATCATATTCCACTCGTGCGTAATCAATCCTTTAGCAACGCTTGATGAGTGGTTGCGCTCTTCCTATATATCACCCTTTAAATTTGGAAAGGCTTATTTGCGGTAAAACTAGTTGATCAGCGGTGCAATTGACGGTTCCGTGTCTTTCCCCCTCAAGTTGTCCGCTTGAGGGTACCAGTCTAGACCCCCATAACAACCTTACTTTGATTAAAATTGTACATGCATCATGGTCAAACCTAGTCGGGTTAGTATGTTATCCATATAATAATCCTTTAAGAAAAACCTTATCCAAAAGTCCACCGGGGTTTCCATAATTCCAACGGACGCAACCACATTTTGTGCATTAATTTTGGAGAACTAACTGCTAATATGCTAATTATGGATATATAAATAGCCGAATCTGGAGGGGGAAGGGCCTAACCTTATTTGTTTTGCAGAAAATGAGGCACGATGTCCCCAGGTTCCACATGGTCCAAAATATACCTCCACTGCTACTAGATTGGTGGGAAGATCTTTCCTCAAGTGACAAGAAACATGTGAAGAAGGTCCTGGGAAATGTGCCTTCTCTATTAGACATCCAGCCAAATAACATGTTGATAGAAGCTGCAACCATGTTCTGGGATTGTGAAAAACCAGTGTTTGCGCTTCACGGATATAGAAATGACCCCGCTCCTAAAAGAAATCGGGGGATTTGCTGGGCTACCTTGGGATAGCCCTGGGTTATTGGTACCAAAAAATCGCACTGGTAGGCAATTTCTAAAAATGATGGATCTGAAAAAGAACACCGATTTGGAGTGCTTAAAGAAATCTTATATACTATTTGACTACTTGTATGAGAGATACGGTCATAGCAAGTCCTACCGTATTTTCCATGATGATTTTTCCATCACTTCCTTGGGACATATTCACCGCAGAATTTTCGTGTTCATTGTTTGCTTCTTGGTTATGATAATGTTCCCAACGAAAAGGGGAAGAATTCACACTAGATTGGCTGTGGTCACCAAGCCTCTAATGGAAGGAATCGAGGGACAGACATACACCATAGCCCCTATGATTATAGCTGATATCTACCGGGCTTTGGACCACTGCCAGAAAGGGTCCAAACATTTCGAGGGCTGTAATTTGTTGTCGCAGTTGTGGTTAATGGAGCATCTCCAAAAGGGTCAATATCGCCAGGAGATTGCACGAAGGGCCTGGAATGACCATATTACCTTCTATCACCCTAAACAGACGACTTATATTCTGGACAAGTTTGCTCAACCAGAGAGTGCTAAGGAATGGGCGGATTTTTTCGACAATTTAACTGAGGATCAGGTTCAATGGATGTTTGAATGGTTCCTTACTGACGAGTTCATCATCAGGTCAAGGGACGCTCCTCACTTAGTGTTGATTGGGTTAAGGGGAATATACCCTTATTTTCCCATCAGGGTTATGAGGCAGGCAGGTAGGAAGCAGATCATACCGCGAGTCGCAAAGAGAAGTCATTTTCGGGCAAATTTTCAGCCATGAATTGGTCGAGGAAACAGGGTCATAGACGAAGATGCAGAAACCCAAGTAAAGTACAACAAGTTGCGTAAGAGGATTCATGACTCCGAGGCCGAACATCAGGAGATACACGAGACAGACAAGAGATTAATCAGGGAATGGAGGGAAATGGCTATCACCTCCAATGAAAGGGTAGAATATGTGGAACAAGGTTTGATGGAGCTAGAAGGAAAGATAAGAAAGAGGGTCGCTGACTGCCAGAATGCTGAAGGAAGCGAGGGAGGACATTTGGCAAGAGTATACCTATTGTTGGGCATGCGCGAACTAGGGGACATGATTGATGGAGTCAGAAAGATCAAGCATGTGGAAGGTTCTTCTGGGACCAAGTAGATTAGATTTACCTGTTTTTTCCTAAATGTAATAAGGCCAAATGCCAGTAGTGACTTATCTTTTATTATATTTGTGTCATGTTGGATTCATCTATTTTTATATTAATGAAATAAGGCAATTATTGGCATCTAAGTTCTCCAAAACAACATGCCACCAGGCCTACCTCGGGCACAACGAGGCTCCCAAAATAGGACGTGAATTTACATTCCGCAATATGTGTTTAAATACCGCAAATACTCTTTTGAGAACTCTTACTGACTTGTCTACCTTTTGTTTTTCTTTCTTTCTTTCGATTATTCCCATTCCCCAAAGGTTGGTTCATGCATACTGGCATCATCAACTTATCATACTAGATCCCGGGGCCTTCCACCTTCTCCTCCTCCAAGTCCACCAAAGGGAAAAGGGAAAGCAAAGATGGATGATTTGAACAGCACCAGAAGAGAAAACAACACACATGTTGAACATGCAGAAGGTTCTGATGATCAAAGTACTCAGGCCCCAAATGATGTAGTATCACGACTTGAGCAGAAAATACTAGAACTGCAGGGTGAGATCGAGCAGGTCTGGAGCTTAGCAAACATATCCCTCACACTCAATATCACATATAACAACCATTCAAACACTCAGAACCCCGCACCACCGCAAAACACACCCAATAAGCACCTACAAAATCCTCTCGCACGTCACCATTAAACAACCCCTCCACTTAATCAAACTATCCCTCCACAATACCAGCAAAACACCTACCATACTCCACAAAATGCCCCACAAATCATTCCAGAACCCCAGAACCCCAGAACTCCAATGATCACCATTATACCCAAACTCCCGGTCACCAAAACAACCCTATATACGTGGAAACCCTGCCTCACTCCACTCAGCCCGTATCCTATACACCAGAATCCTCTGAGAAGGACCTTCTCATTAAGAACCTGGCTGAAGAGCTCAAGAAGTTGACAAGTCGGGTTCAAGGCGTCGAAGGAAGCAAAGGGATATAAGGTCTGAACTATGAAGACCTATGCATACAGCCAGATGTAGAACTGTCGGAGAATTAGAAACCTCCCAAGTTCGAAAGCAGGTGTCATCCGGAAGCTAGTAATGCAACAATTGAATGACGATAAATCCAATAAAAAAAAGAGAAATCTACCAAAAGAAACACAAATATTTAACGTGGTTCTGTCAATTGACCTACGTCCACGAGTGGAGATGAGCAATCCACTATAATAAAAGAGAGTACAAAATATTGAGAGAACAACCTCATGAAGAGACAAACATAAGTGACACACTAACACTTGTCCCGTAAAATTATCCCCCCTAAACATGACTCTCAAAGCCCATATGGCTACATTGTGGATATTGCTGAGTGAGAAGGAAGGATCCTCAATTTATAGAAGTCCACATCTTTTCCTACAAGAAAAATGACTAGTCAAACATGAAAGAATTATAATTTCCTTCTACAAAAAGAAAAATCCAATTATGGTAAATATGTTGTCATTTCCTTCGAGAAATAGGAACACCAAATATGGTAAAAAATCATGACAACCCTAACAGAATGATTGTAGTATAAATTTATTGATCATTTATTAGAAAATAAATTTACTTTTTTGGTACAAAAATATTGTAGAAGTAGGATTTAAAAGAAGGGTAAAATAGTTGGGTAATTTTTATTTTTTAGCATTTTAGTAATTTAACTTTAACTTCATAGGCTTTCTACTTTTTGTATAGTACTAGTTTTCAAACACGTGTGTTGCACGTGTATCCCAATCTCGTGTGTAATTTTTTTATATTAAAAATGACATATATAAAATGGAAATGCAATCTAAAAATGATGAATTCCGGAAGCGATATGACATTGAACTTAAAATGGTTGAATACATGTGTATGTTTAGTGATTAAGTTATTTTGATGTTATTATAAAGTGCAAATATGTGTACCCTAATCTTTCTATATGAATGATGTTCTTAGAGAATTTGTCTACATCAATCCAAAATAAAATTTGGAGACAGAAGATTTGTTATTACTAATGCATATATATGTAAGTCTTTATTTAAGAGTAGATATTATTACCTGAAAGACTCAAGGAAACATGAAAATAAAAGCCAAAAGATAAATATGTAATGTATATTTCCCTTATCATCCCTACTTTTCCTCTTCAATTAATTTTTAACATGAAAAATTGTATCACTTATATGGTTTAAGATGAAAGGAGTTATACTGATCAACCTTTTTAAGTTTGTAATTTCTTGCAATATTGATATATCACATTACTATAATTTCATTAAAATTTTAGAACAAATGAAAAGAAAGATAATAGAGGTGACTCAAATCTGACAATAATATCTATGCAAAATCCCTAATTTTTTGTCTTTTTTAAGAGTTAAATATCACATAACTAACATGAAAATAGATCATGAATATATTTTTAACGACACATCAGATGAAAAACAAAAATAAAAAAGACAACACTTTACAAAATTAGCAACATTAAACTTCATGGATCAAAAAGAGCATCCGCATGAGTATAGAATTGTGTCATTCATCCACCCATTAATCCACACGGTAATCCACATAGTTCGTGTCTTTTTGTCTTCCATTTCACTTCAAGAAACTCATATCCATTAGAGATCGTATTGGAAGTTTCACTTCCAGGTTTCAAAACAAAACGAAGCAAAAAAAAAAAACAACAGATCGATAACTACATCAGATGAAAATCATATTATTAGCCAAAAATAACAAATAAATGAATCACCAAACTAAAAAATAGGATAAAATCTATAAAAAAAAATTAGAAAAGAACAAATAGCATTTGGAAACATCTATTATCAAGCAAAAATAACACATTAATATATTACTTAAAACAAAAATATAAGGTAAATAGAACTACATCCAAAAAAGCAATAATTCTAGGCCAACAAAATTAAAAGAAAATAAATAAAGAACACAAAAAAAATCTGAAGGAACGAATAGCACATGAAATTCTGGTTTAATACTAATATTTTTAGCAAAGAATTTTGGTATATTTAAATCAATTCAGTTTTCAACGAGTCACCTTTGATTTACATATATTGAGAAGTTTTTTATGAATAGAGATGAGGATTATGGTAATTAGAAAAAATAGTCATTTTACCACTATCATTTAAATTCTATATTGAGTACCTTGAAAAAGTAACGTACGTAAAAAATTAAATTAATATCATTATGAAGTGTATTAATTAGTCCATTGAAAAAGAAGTAGAATTTTCAATAAAGAAAATTTAGAAAATGGGAAAGAGATAAAAGGGTATTTGTTTTGGTATCATCTTGTAAACTTAGAATATTGAGGGAACAATAAAATTTTCATCCTTGGAAGATAATGAAACAGACATTCAAGGGTGAATTGATTAAATAATAGGCCGTAAATTCATTGTTGTGCTGCTGAACTGGTAATTCAACCATTATGTAACTAAAATATTAAGTACTAATTATTATATTTAATTACATTTTAATTTATTACAAGAGTAAAATTGTAATCTAATTTTGAAGATAAGCGCTTCTCACTTTTAGTATAATAACTAGTTTTTGATCATGTGCGTTGCACGTTTGTCCCATATAAACCAGTACAGATTTTCTAATATGAAGTTAATATTATTAAGACGTGTGCATTAAGTATTATGCAAAATTTGAAAGATGTAAGGTGTTGAACTTAAAATGATTGGATAGGTACACTGTTATATTAGTTAGGTTAAGCATGTTTTATAATCATATTAATTTTGATCATGTGAGGTACGTACACACATCACACATACGATGTTCTTGGTGCATATTTCATTATGATTTGCTTTGTCATAATCACAACTATTATTTTCAACATTAATATTCCGATTAAAAGTAAAATGATTTGCACATATTATATTTTTCTGAAAAAATGTGTAAGTCATATGTTAGTGAAAAGTAACTAACAAGAAGAAAACAGAACAAAAAGAAAAGAAAAGAATTTGTTACCTTATCCAAAAAAAAAAAAAGAATTTCCAGCAGTTGTACAAAGTGATACAAAAATTACGTAAAAATATATATGATTTGCATAGATGAATTGGCTGACCATACCTGGACCCAAAAATGGAAAAGAAAAATCAATAAGTGAGTATAATTAGTAAACATGAGGATTAAGTGAAATAGATTATAAAAAATTATATGAATATACTTGATGTAACTGATGCAAAATAACTCTTCTATTTCAAGAGCTTTTCTCTTTTGCTTCTTGACTTTGAACCTTCTTCTCCTCCGCATGCTTAACTTAATTATCACTGAGTTTGGAATTTAATGATATTTAGAGTCATATGCTAATATGCTACATGATAATTATTCAAATGCGGTACACCACTTCCATGGACAAATGTGTTCCCCTTCTCTTTCTTCGCCCCTTTTTTTTTTATCCAAAAGCATCATTTATGATTGTAAATACGTAATCAAAAAGAAAAATTATCGAATTTGTGTTGTAAAAAGGTACTGTTGTACTTGAATGAGTAGATGGCTTGCAGATTCTTTGGTGAGGATTAAACAAAATTCTCGAGTGAATGAACACCTTAAAATTTGATCTCAAGAATAAGTGTACATAGAATTATTTAATCTCGTTTATCATTTCTCAAGGGGAACCATAGCTTCTTGGTGAACTGTATATGGTGTAAAGAATATGTTTTCAGACTTTTTAGTAACTGTTATAATTCAACGAACTACCATAAAAGATGAAAAATTGCTTTTGATTTGACGAACCAACATAAATGATAAATTGTAACGGTAGACTATTTACTTACTTTACGCTATACTATTAATAACATTATTATCATAGTTAGTGTGGAGTATTACTCATTCTTTATTATGAAATGCTTTATGTTTTTCTGCATTGAGGTTGAACGCAATTTCGTTCTTTCCTCGATGGAGTCCCTTGAGCTCTCCTTCCACACGTTTATTTAATTATCCAATGCAACTCCTCAAATTTTCAGATAATTAAGTTTGATTAGTGTACCGATTTAAGAAGAGCAATTTTCATTTTCTTGTGTATTATATTCTTTTAATTTTATAGGATTATTTTGGTCTTTCAATCTTTAGATTAGGGCTTCATACTTATAATATAGTATATGATATATAATATATGATATGTGATATGATGATGATGATGATGATATATATGTGGTTCAAGATCAAACAAGGGGCATAATTATTTATTAGTCCGTTTGGATTGACTTATTTTAAGTGTTTTTCAGCCAAAATAACTTTTAAGCCATTTTGTAGTGTTTGGATAAAGTAAAAAATATGCTTTTAAGCATTTATTTTTAAATCAAAATGTCTATCTTTTAGAGAGTTCTACTTTATGGCTAATTCATTTTTCTCCTATAAATAGAGGGGTCTTACCCCATTGTAAATCATCTCAAAATTCAATAAGAATTTCCTCTCTCTCTTTCTCTGCAATATTGTTCATGATTAAATTCTGAATTTAAGGTAAATATTTTACTTTATTTTTCTCTTTTTAATTCTTGAAATTCTATAATTTGATTTTAATTACAAGCAAAGATAATAAGTTTTGATTATAAC
>MDKJ01359740.1:0-12733 GCA_005239525.1 Nicotiana knightiana | reverse complement strand
CAGAATTAGTACACATAAGATTTCTCCAGGTAGTTTTGGGCAGAGTTGGGATCAATTGATGATATATTTGTTTGATTATGCTTTTCTTGTCCTCTAAAGGTCTGTGCACTTGACTTATGATCTCCTTTGCCTCCATTATCTTCCTCACCATCCAGCTTGCATTTGTAGGGATAGACATAGAATTTATACATTGATCTTTGATGTACAAACTATGAATCCAATTAATCCACAGTTTATCTTGCTTGTGAGATAGATCCCAAAAGGTCTTGGCAATGGCAGCAGTATTCCAGATATGCAGATTACACAAGTTGATTCCTCCTACTGTCTTTGGTAAGCACACTTTCTCCCAAGCAATGAGGGATTTTTTGTGATTTCATTACCACCAGACCACATGTAGCTTCTGCAGTGAGCCTCAATCAATTTAATCACTTTGACTGGTAATAGGAAAATTTGAGCCCAATATGACTTGATACAAAATAGGACAGTTTGTATTAATTGCACCCTTCCAACATAAGATAGTTTTTTAGCAGTCCATGATGTGATCTTTGCTATTATCTTGGTAATGAGAGGTTGCCATTGCACCATATTTAGCTTCTTTGTGTCCAGAGGTACTCCAAGATATTTGAATGGTAGTTGACCTTGAGTATAACTCATAGTATGACAAACTGCATCTATGGTATACCTGTCCATTCCACCACAATATATTGCACTTTTATTCAGATTTACTTGTAAACCAGAAGCTTTTGAAAAGCTAGTGAAGCAGTCATGTAACCTCTGAGTTGAGTAGGTATCCCCTTTCGCAAACAACAGCAAATCATCAGCATAGCTTAAATGAGTTAAGTGCAGCTTGCTGCACCTGGGATGACACTTGAAATTTTTGTCCAAGTGTAACTCATTAAGTAGTCTACTCAAATACTCCATATCAATGGAAAATAAGAAAGGAGATATGGGGTCTCCTTGCCTTAAGCCTTTAGCAGCATTGAATTGCTCAACGGATTCACCATTCATAAAAAAGGTATAGTTCACTGTTTTCACACAAGCCATTATCCATTTGGTAAACTTTACTGGGAAATTCAAACCTTCCAAAACTTGTTACAAATAACACCATTCTACAGAGTCGTATGCTTTTTGTAAGTCTACTTTGATCATGCATCTAGGAGAGATGTGCTTTCTACTGTATGACTTTACCAATTCATGAGCAAGGATGATGTTGTCCACAATTCTTCTCCCTGGTATGAAACCTACCTAAGCTTCAGAGATAATAGAACTCATTACCTTTTGTAATCTGCCAGCCAGAACTTTTGCAATTAGCTTGTACATCATTATACAACAAGCAATATGTCGATAATCCTTCACAGTATTTGGGTTTGGTATCTTTGGAAGCAGGGTCAGTGTTGTGCAGTTGATAGCTTTGAACATGATACCAGTATTAAAAAATTCCTTAACAGCTTCACATACCTCAGTTTTGATGATTGGCCAGGATTTTTTGAAGAAACTAGCATTGTATCCATCTATCCCGGGAGCTTTGTGATCACCAATTGACTTAAGAGCTTCACTAACTTCATCGTTTGTAATATTGGCACATAGTTCAGTCTGTTGGTAGTGAGACAGTCGAGGTCCATTCCTCATCAACATCATATTGACACCAGGAAGTGAAACAACTGCTGATCCCATCAACGACTTATAAAAAGTTGTAATCTCCTCCTTGATAGCTTTAGGATCCTTTAACTTCATGCCTGATAAGGATGTGATCTCCATAATCTGCTTCTTCTGTTGTTTCTCTTTCATCACTGCTGTAAAGTACCTTGTGTTTGAATCTCCAAGCTTGAGCCATGTAGCTCTAGATTTTTGTTATGTCACACTTTCTTCTATCATAGACCATTTCTCCAATTGTTGTAAGCATTACTTCTCCTAATCAGCCAAGGAATCTGAATAGTTCTATTGTATTTCTTTCTGCAGCTCCTTTAGTGTATCTCTGGCCTTTATAATCTTCTCATTAATCCCTTTAAACTCTTCATTATTCAGCTGTTTGAATGTTGGTTTCATATGCTTCAAGTTAAGCCATACATTCTTCATTTTCCCTACTGTCTCCCTTCTTTCCCATCCATCTTCTACTATCTTTTTGAAACTTCTATGTTCAGTCCAAACATTGAAGAATCTAAAAGGTATTTTGATGTTGCTCTTAGGGTCTGAATGGTATCATTATGGGTACATGATCAGAAATAAATGGATCTCCAAACACAACAGTCAAATGTCCATATTGCACCATCCATTCATCATTTGCAATAGCCCTGTCAATTCTGCTACACAGTCTGTCAGCACCCTGTTGCTTATTTGTCCAAGTATAATATTCACCTCTCCATGGAATTTCATTCAATAGTAAACTATTGCAACAATAAGAGAAATCCTGTAGTTCTTCCTGAGTAATTGGAGAACCTTGCCTATCTTGTGGATATAGTACAACATTGAAATCACCACAAAAAAACCAAGGTTCTTTACTAGGAGCAATTTTCTGCAGCCCATCCCATAGTGCTTTCCTCTGTTCAACTGTGTTATACCCATATATGACTGTAAGCAAACATTTGATTCCATTCTGAAGACCAGCTACCTGACAATGTATGAATTGAGCATCTTCTTGAACCATCTGGATGTCATACCATTTAGGATCCCAAGTGATCCAAATTCTTCCATTCCTTGCTTCCTTGTAGTTTGATAGTCTTTCCCATTTAGGAGTAACTCTACCAGCAACATGTATTGCCTTATTTTGTTTAACTCTAGTTTCTATAATAGTAGCTAACTTTATATGATTCTCTTTAAGGTACTCTTTTAGTTCCTTCTGCTTGTACCTCTTATTTATTCCCCTAATATTTCAAAAGAGCCAGGTCACTGTGATATTTTAGTGTTACCCCCTAAGTCAAGAGGTTTTGCTCTTACCATTCTCTGTTCCTCATCAGGTAAAACTTGGAAACCATTTTCTGTTGTGATTTCTCCAGGATCAAAGTAAATTGGTACTGCTTTAGCACCTGAACTTGATCCTCTTGTTCGAACTTGTGTCCAGCCTCCTTCAGCATTTCCATCTGGTGCTTGTATAACACACTTCCCTTTGGCATTGTTATCTAGTTCTTCAATCTGTTCCAGCCTTGTTACTTCCTCTGTTTGCTGCTCTTTGTTTTTAGGAACCCATATAGGAACTAATCTAGGTTTGTTTTTTTGGTTATGCACTGGTTTCCCTATTTTCTTCTGCCTCACACAGTCATGCCCAATCTTTAAACATTCTGAATAGTATTCTTGTTTCTATTCAAATTCAACGGACCGTTGAAACTGTCTACCAGATGGGTCATTTATAGTTGTTTCATTGGGAAGCTTCTTTGTTACATTTACCTCTATCAATATACGAGCATAGGAAACTCTAGTCTGCTTAGCAGTACATTGGTCTGCAAACAGAGGGTTACTTAGTACACTAACCATCCTACTCAGCGAGTTCATTCCCCAGCAATTCATCGAAAGCTTTGGGAATTTACCCATAGTAGAATCTCAGTTAAGAATTTAGCATTGAAGTCAAATTCTGATGACCATTGTTTAAGGATCATAGGTAATGGTATACGAACCTCCATACATAATTTCGCGCAAATCGTCTAGATTCATAAATTTTACTACATAGTAGCCATCTTCATGCAAATACAACTCTGGATCAGCTACATTATTCCAGTGTTGCGCAATATATCGATGCATCTGGTTATAACCTGGTGTTTCACCTATTACATAGACAATCAGAGCTTTCTTCCATTTTTCTGTTTCATTCTCTATCTCCTCTTTGTCTAAATTCACCACAAATTGACCTTCTACTACTTCTGGAGCAATATAGGTTAAATTCATACCATTTTCTGCAGATTTGTTTCCAGCAAATAACTTCACCCAAGGTTTCTCTGTCAAATTCTCTTTCTCCTTCGCAATTGGTTCAATTCGAGTCTGGCTGGTCTCAATTGGAATTGCGCATGATCTGTTCTCGTGATTTGCCAATTTCTCTCCATTTGAGCTAACTTGACTAATTGATGGACTTTGAATCAATTTCTTCGATACTCCTACCTGAGCGCTATTACTTCCCACTTCTAGAGATCTGTTCGTGAATGGCGGCCCAGTTGGTGTCGTAATTTTTTGAGAATTCCCACATTCAATTGTATCAGCTATGATTGTTGCACTTATAGAGTTTTCGATGGTAACTAACGAAGGATTTTTGAATGGTCAAACTCTCTTCTTAGCCATGGCTACCAAGGTTGGTGCAGGTTAGCATAATGTACGCCGAGAGCAAAGCTAGAGAGAGGAGTAATAATTTTACCTAACAAAGCTAGAGAGAGGAGTACTCTTTTAAATCCCTCTTTTCCCTCATTTCTCCTTTAAAGAAATGACGAATACTTCAAAATCTGTTCCCCAAAAGAGAAACTCCCTCTACCTCGTGGCCGGCTACCGAGGGAACCGTCTCGCATACTGCTGTCGAGGAACCAGTACCAGAACCTCCTCTGAAAATGTTCATCCTTGAGAGGTGCCCGGTCAATGCTGATTTTAAGGTTGAAAAGCCTTCTTCCGTACCAGGACGGTGCGAGGAGATATCAAGGTACATCTGCTCAATCATCGAGGATACTCTCTCCAAAATATTGTAATTGGGTTGACAAACATGTGGTGGTTCCCGATCCTGACGAAGCCATCATCACCCACGTCGAGGGATTTTTAAGTGTTTACCCTTATCTCTTCGCGCTGGGCGCCTTGCACCCGGTTATCATTGACTTTTGCAAAAGATACGAGGTAACCCTTGGTCAAATTCACCCTTCTTTCTAGAGGATCATAATCCTCCTCCGTTTCTTTGTAAGAAAGATCGAAGGGTTCCCCTTTCACTATCGACCACCCCATGCATTTATACAGTCCCTGACTCTACTAGGGGGGCTGGTCAAACTCACCCGTCAGGCTAGTAAAGCCCCTTTCTAGAGTATCGATGAAGATAAGGATCGAGGTTGGTTAGGTTGTTTCATCCGGGTGAGGACCTCGGACTTGATCCCGGCCGAGCACATGCAGTTCCCTGAGAAGTGGAACATGTCACATAAGTATATAATTTTTCTTCCAATGTTTTATTTGTCGTATTTTTCCTTCCTTCTTATCGGTGTTCTGTGATGGTGCAGTTGTTGCTCGGATACCGTATGCATATCCTCGACTCAAGGAGTGGGTCGAGGGCATCGTATTACAAAGGCCTTATTTCGAGCCCTTGTGGAACGAGCTTTCAAAGGGCCGATGGGAGGCCCATTCGCACGGTGAGATATCTTTCAAGAGGAATATTTGCTTTCCCTTTTGCATGATTAAGTCCTCACTTGTTTTATTCCTATTTGTAAGTTTATCCAAGGACGTCAAAATGAGGCCCCCATCCAGTAGCGACGATATCCCCACCGAGTCCCCTTCTCCAAAATAGGGTGAAGAGAAGAAAATAAAAAGGGCTCCGAGATCTCCGAGGTTGGTGCGTAAATCCAAATAAAGGACTAGTGCTCGAGTACCATCTTCGAGTTCACTCTATCGGCTGATTGATGAATCCGAAGAAGAACAAGAAGAAGAAGCCTTCAATCTAGTGGCCCGAGTGTCTTCACGACTGAAGGTCAAGAGGCCTCCAAACCGGAGAGAGATGAGGTCGGCCTGCCTCAAGTTAGGGAGGCCGTCGAGGAGGTCGTGGCCGAATCTTCTCGGGATGTGGGTGACGCCCCAAAGGAAGCACATGGTGTGATCGACGCCATCGACTTGCCTTCATTCAATGAGTCCATATACAACGAGGCTCAGACGGTGAAGGACCGTCCCAACGAGAAGGCCCACGGAGCGAACGACCCCTTTCGCAGCTTTTTTGATGGCGTGAATTTTGTCGCCACGGAGGACGTCATCGGGTTGGGTGACTTAGAGATATCAAGGAAGATCCCTTTTTCGGGAGCAAGCGATCCTTCCTCGATCCCCCAACTGGTCAATCGATTCCCTTCTCCAAGTGTGGATCCTGGCCGGAAATGATCCTATCATTATCTCCCTACTGGAGGATGCCCAGGTCCTCTTCGCCTCTGTAGGGGTGTCCAGTTATCTTCGATGTCTGGTGAACAAGGATAATCAGGCCAAGATGAATGAGGTAGATGCACCCTGTCTGTTCATCGAAGCACAACATGCATTAAACCGGGTAACTTCAGATATTCCTCGATGGTTTTCCATTCTTACTTAGGCTATTTTATAGATAACTATAACATTTTTCCTTTGTTCTTGTAGTTCTTGGTGCTTCACCCTGGGATGAGCTGAAACAGCTTGAAGCCGAGTTCCGAGAGCTCACTGAGAAGAGAGATGCTTATAAACTTCTCAGTGAGCAGTTTGAAGGGGAGGCTAAGATCCTGCGAGTTGAGCTGGAGGTTACTCGATAGGAGCATGCCCACCTGGTCGAGTAGGTAAAAATATTTAAGGTTTAGTGACGATGAACTAGATTCAGTGACTGATGGTCGAAATCCGCAAGTGCAACAGAAGATCGATCGGATCGATCAGCTCTGAGCCAAGATGGATGCGATTAAGGATGGGATCAATGAATAGAGAGGAAGAATGGACCGTCTGGCCTCAGAAAAAGAGGTCGCTCGGGCGCAACTGACTTTGGCTGAGGTCCGGCTTTGAGTGGCAAAGGAAAAGGCCGAGGTGCAGGCCAAAAGGATTGAAGAGTTCCATTCTCGGCTAATGTTTTAACTTCAATACCATACAAGAGGGGGTGATTTGTGTGGTGTCCAATTTTTCGCGTGCACTAATTATAGAAGGACTTGGTTCTTCTAAGTGTTCGTTAACCTACTATTGCTGAAAACAATAAATGCAGAAAGTAAAGAATACAAGTATTTTTACGTGGAAAATACCTGGCTCAAAAGGTGAAAAAATCACGACTACTACTCGGTAGGATTTTCCCAAACACTCCACTAAATCACTAAGCCAAAACAACATTTACAAAACACTTTGTAAACCTAAGGATTAACTCTAATCTCTTTGTGGCAACTAGCCTCTAACTATTGCAACAACTTTAAGTTAACTCTAACTCGAATACTCAGAGTACCTATTACAATTGCCTCTAGATAAAGCTAAAAGGTACAATATGAAAACCACTTACTACAATTGAACTAGAATTTAAGACAGACACTTGGAAATGGTTCTTCTATCTGGTTCATGTAGCTTCAGGTTTGTACACTTGAATCATACACGAATTGCTTGCAAAATGCCTTGCTATTTTTCTCTCAATTCACGTTTAACTTTAGCTTTTGTGCGTACCTGTAAAATGAGAACATCCTGCAATATATAGAGTTGGTAGAGAAGAAACAACTAGAGTTCTAATGTTACTCTTCCTTGGTGGAAGAGTTCTAGTTGATCTCAACTTCTAACTCCTCCCTTATCTTGGATAGTGTTCTCTTTGAGTAAGGAGTCTTTCTCCTTATCAACTATGCAACCTTTTCGATTAGGAGATATCAGATATACCAAGTTAAGCTTATCTCCCTCACGTGCATCCCATATGTTCGAATCTTCCTGTGTCTATGTACATAGGGGATGGACCTGGTTCATACCTTTGTCAATCTTCAAAACAAACCTTCACTTGGGCCAACAAATTCCCCCTTTTTGATGATTACAAACTCTGTGCTTTTCATACGCGTAGGCCCTGTTTCAAATCAGCTCAACATCAACACAATGTTAGAGTATTTTACCTTTTTATCACTTATCATCAAGGACCAGGTTCATTAGGTTATAAACATCATTGTTTAAAGTATAAGATAACTGTTCAAAGTATAAGATAAGCACTAACCTTTTTCCCCCTTTTGGCATCATTGAAAAGTTTTATAGATATGTAAGATAACCAGATTTTTAAAGATTACTCATGGCAACTGAGGCTACTTCAAGTGAAATCATGGAATAATCATTATATATCAATCTAAGGATATTAACCATCAAAGAAATTTAAACAAACAGTTAGAGCAAAAGAACAATGAATTTCATTGATGATTTATAAGATCCTACCACAAAGCATAAGAAGAAATAAAAACATTGGAATCATGAGCAAAGCAACAAAAAAAATCCTGAACTAGGTCACTGGTTGATCTACACTAGGCTAGGAGGATTAAGGCTGGGAAGGACCAGGTGCTTGATTTTTGGCTTGGAGTAATTTCAGCATATCCTGAAGAATGCCATCATTCTTCTCCTTTTCTTTTGCCAGCTCAGTTCTGAGAGAATCTATCTCAGTCTCCACCTCCGCCAACCTCTTCTTCAGCCTATCAATCTCAACATCCTTAGCCCCACTTTCTTGCACCTAGGCTCGCACTTTGCTATTCACTGGTACCTTTTTGGATGAACCAGGTTCTGTAAGAGTGGTTTGGACTTCATAGTCACAAGCAGTCAGAGTATTTTCCCCAAAATGATCCTTGCTTGTACCAACCTCCCATTTCTTCATAGTTACCTTGAAATATGCAAGTACAACCGTGAGAATAAAGCCATAGGGTATGTCATGAGTCTTGGTGCCATTTAGAACCCTATCAAGAAGCTGGATTATAAACCCATGCCAATTAATTTGCCTCCCACTGTCCAAAAATTCCATAAGGACCAAGTCCATGAATGTGCAATGTGCCTCCTTTCCTGCCTTGGCAGCACAAATTTGTTTATAAATTCGAACAACACTTTGTGGGGTGGCTTCATCTCACTCTTGTAGACAGCCTTGGGCTCAAGTGCCTCTTCATTATCACTGAATTTTCTGGTAATGGCAAGGGCAGTAGGGAGATTCTCTAGGCTTGGCCCTTTGAGCTTCGTATAGCCATTGTACCCTTCAGCAAGTACACCTAAGATCTCTCCCAACTCCTTTAAATCAAAAGTGACTTTTACTCTTTTCACCACACCGGTGACCTTTCCATCTTGTATCTCACACTTGGCCATAAACTCTATAATTTCATTTCTGGCCAGCTTGCTATCCATCCGAAGGACCATGTCCTTCCAGCCTTGCAATTGTAACTTTTCCAAAAGCAGCACAATTCCTTCCTCCTCCAAGTACCTGAGGAGTCTGCCTTTCAAGATGTCCTCTTTCCAAATTTGACCATCTTGTCTTTCTCAGCATAAGAATCATCTTCTTATTCTTCTTCCTCTTCACTCCATTCTTCTTCCTCCATAATTTTCACTTTTCTTGATTTCACAGGACACCTAGTTCTTTTAGCCAAAGTGGATGGTTCAATGGACTTTGACTCTAAAATAGACTTCTTAGTGGAAGTCTTGGCTTTCTTGGATTTAGGAGTCAGAGCCTTCACTTCTTCTATCTCATCTTCATCTCAAAGGACCGGGTCCATCTCATCAATGTCAACAACCTCAACTAGCTCACCAATCTTCTTCTTTCCCTTAGCAACCGCTTTTCTTCTACTTTCTTCTAAGGCTTTCTCCTGTTCTGCCTCATTCTGCTTCTTCTAGCTTCTTGTGGCTCTTCCTCTTGTGAGAGGAATTTCAACAGTGACAGGAGAGGCAACCTTCCTTTTCTTGTTTGCCCTAGCAATGCCAGGGGTTTTAGCCTTTGAACTTCCTTTCTTATTTGGATTATAACTCTCAATCACTTTTTTCAATAGGTCTGCGAGGGTTTCCTATTCAGACTGAACAAGTTCATCTATATTTTTCCCAAGTTGAACCAACCCTTCAGCAGCTTCTCCAGACCCACTTCCCCTTATTTTCCTCACACTCTCCTTTATCCCAATAGATTCTTCTCCCCAAACAACCATTGCACTTGTTTCTTTAGTTAGACTAACAGGAGTGGGTGAAGAATTAACCACTCTTTTTCCCTTTTCCTTAAAAGTACTCCGAGCACATCCACTCTCTTTTTCATTTTTACCACCAATCCCTACAGACTCTGTAGTTTCAACACCTGCCATAGATCCTACCTGTACAAACCTATTCTCCAAATTTGTAGCAACTTCAAAAATTATTTCAGGAGTAACTTTAGGGCCAAATGATACCTGTTCAGTGTCAGAAGAAACCGTTTCTTCCCCCTCAGTAGCAGACTTAAATGAATCTTCAGATTTCTGGGGTTCCTAGACCTGGCTAGCCTTCAATTGTTTATCCAATTTCTTAGATAATTTACTCCCAGCCACAGTCTTGCGAGAAAGAGTTTTAAATTTTCCTTTCTTGGACAGAGGTGTGGTTGAAGGTGTGATAGATGGTGTGGGTGTGATTTCCTTTGGTGGGGATGAAGGATTTTCAGAAGGGTTTTCCATTGCTGAGTTTGTAAGCTTTAGAAACGAGTTTGTGTGAGAGTATAAGAGGAGAGAAGTTTGAGAAAATTTGGACGACTTGAAAGTTTAGAAGTGAAGAAACAGGTAACTCCTAATCAATATAACGTGGAGGAATTTACTTGAGTAACGACAACTTTTGCAAAAGTCTAATCAAATTGCAAGTCAGTTTGAAAAGACATTCAAGATTATCCCTAGAATCTAGGCACTTAATGCGGTTAGGACTCTTTTGAACGGAACTGGTTCATTTATAACGGATAATTACAAAAGAGATATGGGATTAGATGGGACTCTACTTTTAATCCTGATCCAAATATAGTTATTTCAAATTATGCAGAGTGTAGAAAATATACGGAGTAACCTTGATGAAACAAGTTCTTCACTGAGAATTCTCTTGTGTAAGTCTAAATTTTCCAAGAAAATAGAGATAATATCATTAGAGATTAATGAGTCATTTTAACACATGGAACATGAGTATACTATTGAAAGTATGAGACTGAGCAAAATCTAATCTAATTATGTACACAGTTTACAGATTTTCTAACCAATTTTTTTTTCGATTGTGAAATTTTGAACTGGTCTTTTTAGGTGATCTTAATCATCCCTAATTCTAACATGTTCCTTTCAAAGTGATCTCTACTTAGAGCTTTTGTGAAGATGTCAGCTATTTTCTTTTCAGTAGCACAAAATTCCATAGTGATCGAACCTTTTTCATAGTTGTCTCTCAAAAAGTAATGCCTAACATCTATGTGCTTAGTTCTCTTATGATGAACTGGGTTCTTGGTCATACTAATTGCACTAGTATTATCACAAAATATGGGGATACAAAAAACATCATTTCCAAAGTCCATTAATTGTTGTTTGATCCATAACATGAAGTAGCAACAATATACTCAGCTTCAGCAGTAGATAAGGGCACATATTTTTGCTTTGTGGTGACCCAAGACACAAGACATGAGCCAAGAAAGTGTGCCATACCTGAGGTGCTCTTTCTATCCACAAGGAAACCTACATAATCAGCATCAGCATATCCCACTAGATTGAAATTACTACCTTTTGGATACCATAGACACAAATCAGTGGTGCCTTTTAGGTATCTCAAAATACTCTTGCCAACAGTCAAGTGAGACTCCTTTGGATTTGACTGAAATCTTGCACAAAGCCCTACACTGAACACAATGTCAGGTCTGCTAGCAATGAGATACAACAATGAGCCAATCATTCCCCTATACAACTTCTGATCAATAGATGAACCAGGTTCCCCTATACAACTTCTGATCATCTATATCCAACTTTGTAGTTGTTGCAATAGGAGTGTCAATTTCTTTCGAATTTTCCATTTTAAACCTTTTAAGCAGCTCTTTTACTTACTTCTGTTGATGGATCATAGTTCCATTTGAATTTTGTTTAATTTGTAAGCCTAAAAATAAATTAAGTTAACCCATCATGCTCATTTCAAATTCACTCCTCATTAGTTTAGTAAATTCTTTATTTAACTTAACAGTGGTTGCTCCAAATATTATATCATCAACATATATCTGAACTACCAAGAGATCTTTACCTTTTTCTTTCAAGAACAAAGTATTGTTAATTTTACCTCTCTTGTAGTCATGCTCAAGAAAATATTTTAATAATCTTTCATCCCATGCTCTTGGAGCCTGCTTGAGCCCATAAAGTGCCTTGTCCAGCTTGTACACATGATCAGGATATTCCTTGCTTTCAAAGCCCGGAGGTTGCTTGACAAAAACTTCTTCTTTTAGATAGACATTGAGGAAGGCACTCTTGACATCCATCTAGTGAAGAGTGAATTCCATGTAAGCAGCAAAGGCTATGAGGAGTCTTATTTCTTCCAACCTTGCGACTGGAGCAAAGGTTTCATCATAGTCTATGCCCTCATCTTGGCTATGTCCTTGAACCACCAACCTTGTTTTTTTCCATGTAAATGTTCCATCTTCATCAAGTTTGTTTCTGAAGACTCATTTTGTGCCAATTACCGATATGTCCTTGGGTCTTGGTACCAGATGTCAAACTTGACTCCTTTCAAATTGGTTGAGTTCATATTTCATTACATTTACCCAGTCTGCATCCTGCAAAGCCTTAGCAACAATTTTAGGCTCAATAAGAGATAAAAAAAGTATCAAAAACACAAAGATTCTTTAATGAAGATCTGGTTTTGATTCCAGAAGTTGGATTAGTAATTATGTTCTCAATGGGATGAGAACTTTGGTACTTGTAAGGTTTCACAACCAGCTGGTTTCCCCTTAATGTTCCTTCACTATTTTTGTTGCTGAGGAACAGGTTCATGGATAGGTTCCCTTGAGGTTTGAGGTTCAATTCCTCTATTTTCTATTCCCCCTATCATGTTGCCCTAGGTGGAAGGACCTATACCAATATTCCATTAGTAATGAAAAAAGGGGTGGAGGGGATCCGTATATGTTGTTCAGGTCGATTAG
>ML373138.1:7662-23999 GCA_005239525.1 Nicotiana knightiana | reverse complement strand
CCGCCAATGGAAAGAACTGATCCCAAGACCCTCCAAACTCAATCACACACACACGGAGCATATTCTCAAGAATCTGAATAGTGCGCTCGGACTATCCGTCCGTCTGGAGGTGAAATGTTGTGCTCAACTCCACCCTGGTACCTAACTCTTATTGAACGGCCCTCCAGAACCGTGAAGTGAACTGAGTACCTCTGTCTGAAATAAAACTGGAATACCATGCAAACGAACGATCTCCCGAATATAGATCTCTACCAACCGCTCTGATGAATAAGTAGTAAGTACCGAAATGAAATGGGCTGATATGGTCAGCCGATCCACAATCACCCAAATAGCATCATGCTTCCTCAAAGTCCGAGGAAGTCCAACCACAAAGTCCATGGTGATCCGCTCCCACTTCCACTCTGGAAGCTCAATCTGCTGAAGTAACCCTCCCGGTCTCTGATGCTCACATTTGACCTGCTGACAGTTGAGGCACTTGGCTACAAACTCTGCTATATCCTTCTTCATTCTTCGCCACCAATAGTGCTGCCTCAAATCCTGATACATCTTCGCAGTACCCGGATGGATGGAATACCGCGAACTATGGGCCTCTGCTAAGATCAACTCCCGAAGCCCATCAACATTAGGCACACAAATCCGGCCCTGCATCCTCAATACCCCGTCATCTCCAATGGTCACATCTCTGGCATCACCGTACTGGACCGTGTCCCTGGGGACAAGTAAATGAGGATCATCATACTGCCGCTCCCTGATACGATCGAATAAGGAAGACCGAGAAACCACACAAGCCAATACTCGGCAAGGCTTAGAAAGATCCAATCTCACGAACTGATTGGCTAAGGATTGAACATCTAAGGCTAGAGGCCTCTCAACTGCAGGAAGGTATGCCAAACTCCCCAAACTCTATGCCCGGCGACTCAAGGCGTCGGCCACCACATCGACCTTCCCCGGGTGGTATAATATAGAGATGTCATAGTCCTTTAGCAACTCTAACCATCTACGTTGGCGCAAATTTAGATCCTTCTGCCTAAATATGTGCTGCAAACTCCGGTGGTCAGTATAAATCTCACAAGGCACACAGTACAATAATGACGCCAGATATTCAAGGCGTGAACAATGGCAACTAACTCAAGGTCATGGACAGGGTAATTCTTCTCATGTATCTTCAACTGTCTGGACGCGTAGGCAATCACCCTACCGCCTGCATCAACACTGCTCCAAGGCCAACCCGCGAGGCATCAGAATAAAATGTACAAGACCCCGAACCAGTAGGCAATATCAAGATTGGGGCTGTAGTCAAAGTTGTCTTGAGCTTCTGAAATCTTGCCTCACACTCCTCTGTCCACTGAAATGGAACACTCTTCTGGGTCAACCTAGTCATAGGGGCTGCAATCGATGAAAATCCCTCCACAAAATGGCGGTAGTAACCTGCCAAGCCAAGGAAACTGCGAATCTCTGTAACTGAGGACGGCCTGGGCCAACTCTGCACGGCCTCTACCTTCTTCGGATCCACTCGAATTCCCTCACTCGATACCACGTGGCCTATGAATGCCACAGAACTCAACCAAAACACACATTTTGAGAACTTTGCATACAACTTCTTCTCGCTCAAGGTCTGAAGGATTGTCCTCAGGTGCTGCTCATGATCTTCCCGGCTCTGGGAGTAAACAAGAATATCTCGAGACATGGCCTGAACACACTGTGCATCAAATGCATAAATGTTGCGGGGGCATTAGTCAGCCCGAAGACATAACTAGAAACTCGTAATGGCCATACCGGGTCCTGAAAGCAGTCTTCGGAATATCCGGCTCCTGAATCTTTAACTGATGGTAACCTGAGCGCAAATCAACCTTAGAAAATACATGTGCGCCCTGAAGCTGGTCAAATAGATCATCAATACGAGGCAAGGGATAATGGTTCTTTACTGCAACCCTATTCAACTGGCGATAATCAATATACATGCGCATAGAACCATCTTTCTTTTTCACAAATAAGACAGGAATACCCCAAGGTGAAACATTGGGTCGAATAAAACCCTTATCAAGCAATTCTTGTAACTGATCCTTCAACTCCTTCAACTCAGGAGGAGCCATACGGTAAGGAGGAATAGAAATGGGCTAAGTTCCCGACAACAAGTCAATGCCAAAATCAATGTCTCTATCGAGCGGCATGCCCGAAAGATCAGCTGGAAACACATCGGGATAATCTCGTACCACTAGAACTGAATCAACAGAAGGGGTATCAACACTGACATCTCTCACATAAGCCAAATACGCGGCACACCCCTTCTTAACCATACGCTGAGTTCTAAGAAAAGAGATAACTTTACTGGGAGTGTGATATAAAGTACCACTCCACTTAACACGCAGAACACCTGGCATAGCCAGCGTCACGGTCTTGGCGTGACAATCAAGAATAGCATAATGGGGCGACAACCAGTCCATGCCCAAGATAATATCAAAATCCACCATATCGAGTAACAATAAATCCGCACTGGTCTCAAAACCAAAAATAGTAACCAAACACGACCGATAAACACGGTCCACAACAAGAGAATCTCCCACAGGAGTAGAAACATAAACAGGAGAACCCAAAGAATCTCGGGCCATACCCAAATGCGGAGCAAAATAAGAAGACACATAAGAATACGTGGAGCCTGGATCGAATAGAACTGATGCATCTCTGTGGCAAACCAGTATAATACCTGTGATGACAGAATCGGAGGCAACAGCCTCGTTATGAGCAGGAATAGTATAATATCTGGCCTGGCCTCCCCCTCGAGGGAGACCTCTACCTCCCCGACCTCCGCCCCTAGCTGGCTGGGCGGGTGGGGTAGCAGCTGGAGCTGTGATCATGGCCTGAGAACCCTGCTGAGCACGTTGTGGCTGAAAAGTCTGTGAAGATGCACCCCTACCAAGTCTAGGGTAGTCCCTAACCACATGGCTGTCACACCTCCTTTTTTCACTACCCCCGGGTAAGAGGGTAATAAGGGAGCTTTTCCATGTAAAGTGAAATTATTCGATTTTTTGGGATTTATTTAAATTCAGAGTCGCCACCCAGATTTTTTACAGTGTTCCGGGACACTATTTATTTATTAGAAATCCCAAAATTGAGGAATTTTGACTTTGTTTAAATTGTCTGCGAATCAGAAATCCGAGTAAGAAATTCTGTTAACCTAGGAGAAGGTGTTAGGCACTCCCAAATTCCGTGGTTCTAGCACGGTTGCTTAATGATTAAACTTGGCCTAAATTGTTTAATTACTGCTCTTGTACCTATGTGCATTTTTAATCTTTTTCCCGCTTTTATTATTCATTTGTATTTAAATAGTTATTTTGAGATGGGCCACGTATGCGTAAACCCGTAGAGTTTAAAATGTATCGAAAGTCATGTCACGCGGACGTGTACACAATTCTCGACACTGAACTCATTTAAAAAGATAAATAGGGTGCGCAAGCGCATATTTTGTTTTGTTGTCAAAAAGAAACCAAAATTACGTCACGCGAACGTGTACGCAATTCTGATAATTTTAAGAAATTCGTTCGTACGGTGTCTCTACGAGTGTTCATTTTAGTCTTTATTTGTGTTACGTAAACGTATACACAATTTGAGAAAAAGGTATATTTTTAGTTGTTTTCATTCAGAGTTGCGTAACACGTATACTCCGAAGATTGATTTATTTTCTTAGTTTAAGGCGTTCACTATCTAAAAGGCTTTCGAGATTCACTACATCTAAATTAAAAAATCCTAAGTCAAGTCATGAGATTGGGCTATGGCCTAGTCTAGCCCGATTTGTATCTCCTTAGGCCATCCTAAATTTGGCTACTTTTGTAATAAGAAATGAAGCTAAATACATCAATTTAAGGCATTCATCAATGAAGAGGGATCTAAAATTCACTAATTCATAAGGAACATGTTCCAAAAAACCAAATAAACGTATTTAATTGCAACAAAATATTTTTTTATATTTGAACAATTTTATTAACTTCAGAACAGCCTAAATCTATGTTGTTTATTTCACAAATCATGCACACTGATTTCTTTATGTTGTTCTAATTCTGGAATTTTACAAGCACTGTTGAATAGCAGATTTCCATTTTTTGTGTAGACTTTTCAAATTTTTTCTGAGCTAAAATAGTTGTTTTCTACAAATTCGATGGTTATCTAAATAAAAACTTTAGAGAAAGATTTTTTACAAAAAAAAAACGCTAATAAATTTGTTAACCCGAATCTGAATATTCCAACGCTTAAAACCTTGCAATTGAGTTTGTAAATAAAACAGCTTTTGAAGAAAAT
Source organism: Nicotiana knightiana (assembly GCA_005239525.1). Classification (NCBI taxonomy): domain Eukaryota; kingdom Viridiplantae; phylum Streptophyta; class Magnoliopsida; order Solanales; family Solanaceae; genus Nicotiana; species Nicotiana knightiana. The sequence goes on along the minus strand of ML373138.1, from coordinate 19,706 downwards.
AAAACATGTGAGCCTTTTCAAGCTCCACCAGGCCATTGTCAATGGCCTGGGCCTAAAAATTAACCATAACTGCTCTCGTTCGAGTGCAGTGGACTCAGACGACTCTGGCCCAATTATGCCCACTTATTTAGACTTACATGGGTATATACATACAGGACTAAAAGAAAAAAAAATACTGCTGATACAGTGAATATAGAGTCTAGTTTCATATTACAATGCTTCTAAACGAGTATAGATGAATTACAGAGCTTCAACTTCTATAAAGATACATTTTATTTTTTTCTACAAGAAATTAAACTGAAAATTGCAACTTCTAACTAGTTGATCCGACTTGAATCTCCTTATGGCTATATACTTGAGCCTCCTTTTGCAAGTTGTAAACATTCCAAAAGCTAGGTGTGTTATGCATCTACTAAGGCAGATTTGACCATGAAAGGGGTCGAACTTGACTTTAGTAATACTATACTAAATAAAAGAAACATCCTTTGTGCATTTTTCTTGTAATGAATCTGACCATAAGAAAAGGTCAGATTCAAACTCAGGGATGCAATTTTCGTTTAACTTTTGACAATCCCATCTACATTTCAACAAGTATTCTTTTGAATACTTTGACTATTCTTGACTTTTTAGAGAATGAATTAGGCCATTTATGGGTTAAAATTCTTTTCTCTAAAGCCCTTCTTAACTCTATATTTTATGCCCTCTGAAGGAGTGAATTCCCACCATTTATACTATTATTTATGCACTATTATGGGGGTGAATTTGACCATTGTAAAGTCGAATCCATCTACCCTAATGCAATTTATCTTACTAATGCACTAAAAGACTAATACAAACATGAAATCTAACTACCAAACTCGTTCTTACATTCTTTCGACTCGACACACTAAAAAGTCATATTGATTTCAAGAACTTCAGATTTTTAGCAGATTATATACAACCCAAAAAGAAAGCTCAGCTAAATCAGAAAATATCCAGGCAAAGAGAAGAATAAAGTTCACATTTTAAATCTTTCAATGACATTAAACAGTTACATACCTCTTAAAGAGAAAATTCAACCCCAAAGCCTGACCAAATAAAGGTCAGGCAACAGCAATACAGCGAAGAAGAGCAAAGATCAGCAGAAGGAGAAAGCTCAGTAGCAGCAAACAGCAACTTCAGTTAACAGGAAACCACCAGAAAATTCCCAGGGGAAAACCAACCAGCAATAATAGAAGTTTTAGACTCAGAAAAATGTAAAATGTTTTAGAAGATTTCGTAAGCAAAAGCAAAAACAGAGCCAAATCAGATTTGGATCTTCATTTCTCTGTATTTTACTTCTTGTTTCAGATTTTGAGGAACAGTATTTTCGAAAATAAACTTGAGAGAAATAAAAAGTGAGTGAGTCCTATTTTTCAGTAATCTCCAGCCCCCAAAAAAATCCTCAGAAAAAGAGAGCCTCAAAAAAAGCCATCTCTCTCATGTGGTAAAAGGTGTGTGTATTTATAGGGGTATATTTTGATAGGATCGCTTGGCATATTCCTTATCTAATTGGGCTCAAATCAGTACAGATACAGCTGTCAAACTTATCTTTAGGGACAGCTGCCCTCATTCTAAAAAATTCCAGCCTTTACAATTACTATTTTATCCCAAAAAACTGATTTTCTAGTTCTAGAAGGTTCTTGAGTTGTTACACCCAAGATTCCTTCACCTAGGATTCCTAATATACCCCTTGAAGTCCCAGAAATTACCATTTGGTAACCAGGGTTAAACTTGCTTGGGGTTGACTATTAACTCTAGTTAATTAAACCTAGTTAGGTTCCTTAGTTAATTAGGTATCAACTCTGGTTTAAGTCAATCACTATAGTCCTTAGGTTAGCTGATTTTTGGTTTAATTCAATCTAAATGTGACTAATTAACTTAACCAAATCAGCCCCCCTAATTAACTCCTATCAGGCTCAGGTTAATCACTCAAATTAACAACTCAGGTTTGAATCACAAATCAAAATCAGTTAAGCAATCAAATAACCCAAACGAGGTCTTAACATCTTAACTAATTTACTGACTAATTATAAACCATGATGCACAATCAATGAACTAACAATGATTAGCAAACCATTAAGGACAGGAGAACAATAACTAATCAAGTAGCAACAAGCAAGAATAAAGCTAACTAGACCTAAATAATCTAAAAACAGAGATTAACATGAATTTTAGGTTTTAGTAACATGTAAAAAATAGTAAGGAAAAAGGAAGAATACCCGTTGAAGGAAACTTGGCCGGAGAAATTGAGGGTCGCCAGACCTCGGCCAAATTCCAGTAGGGTTTGAAAATGAATCAAACCCTCATGAATCGATTGCTCTAGTCAAAAGCAATCGACCCATGAAGGTCTGAGCAATTGATTGTCTTTGAATCGGCCGGGGAATAATTTTGGGGTTTTCAGATTCTTAGATCTGAATTTGACGCAAATCAATTGGGTTTTTGAGGAAACTAGCAACGGGAGGTGATAGAGGAGACGGTGGTGCTGGTAAACCTTTGGGCTGGTTTGGAGAAGCTCTGCCGCCGGAGGCGATTTCTGGCCGGGGAGTTAACATGGGGTGAGGGAGACGAGAGAGAGAAGGGGTACGGGGGTGTTAGACTTTGGTGAAATGATGGGGGTGGGGTGTGGTTAGGACATATATATACTTAGGGATTGGATAGTTCTCAGCCGTTGGATCTGGAAAGATCAACGGCTGAGATTGACACTCTCAAAAATGGGGTCGTTTGGGTAGTGTATGGGGCAGGCCAAACTTCAGCATATTGGGTGCTGAAGTATTTTAAAAATGAACTAACTAACTTCAGCATGTCGGGTGCTGAAGTCTTACAAATGAACTAAATAACTTCAGCATATTGGGTGCTGAAGTTTTTACGATTGAACTAAATAACTTCAGCACTTCTGCTGAAGTTTTTACAATTAAACTTGATAACTTCAGCACTTCTGCTGAAGTTTTCACAAATGAATTAATAACTTCAGCACTTCTGCTGAAGTTTTCACGAATGAACTAATAACTTCAGTACTTTTTGCTAAAGTTTTTACAAATAAACTAATAACTTCAGCACTTCTGCTGAAGTTTTCACAAATGAACTAATAACTTCAGCACTTCTGCTGAAGTTTTCACAAATGACCTAATAACTTCAGCACTTCTGCTGAAGTTTTCACAAATGAATTAATAACTTCAGCACTTCTGCTGAAGTTTTCACAAATGAACTAATAACTTCACACTTCTGCTGAAGTTTTCACAAATGAACTAATAACTCCAGCACATCTGCTGAAGTTTTGACAAATGAACTAATAACTTCAGCACTTCTGCTGAAGTCACCTTTTTTTGTTTTTGAAAAGCGGGTATTGGGCTGGGTTGCTGGGTCGTGTAGAATTAGGGATTGGGCCTGGGTAATTCTAGCCCAGGTCCGAATTTTGCCTATTTTACATCTAGTTAATTAACTCTAATTATGTTAACACCCAATAAAAAATGTAGTAATTAATTCTAAACTCAATTTGCCTAATTATATTTATTTAAATGATAACCAAGATTATGTGCTTAATCATGTCATTTTAAACTATTTGTGGATTTAAATGACGGATTATGGCTACGCAATATAAAAAATAAATTCGCAAATAGCATTAAAATCCAACAAAATTAGGAAATCAATTAATTAATTGAGATTTTGTAGGATTATACAATAGGTAAAAATCACGTGCTGACAATGGCGTGTATCGCCACACTCGAAACAAGATCTGGGAGGACGTGGCGGCTGTGACTGGCTAGGGCCAAGTCTGCTAGACTGACCTCTGAAAGCAGCCCGCACAGGAGGCGCACCAGAAACTGGAGGTGCATAGTAAGGCTCCTGAGGCCTGGGTGGAGCTGGGGTACCGCTGGCTGCTGGAAGAGCTGAATGAACAGGGCGGCTCATATAACCCCTACCATGTTGACCTACTGCTGGAGTACGGGCACCAGAGTAGTGGCCCGACTCTCGAGACCTCTTGGCCTCTCTCTCATCTCGCTCCCTAGCGAGCATACCCTCGATCCTCCTAGCAATGCTCACTACCTGCTGATAAGGAATGTCCATCTCCAACTCTCGAGCCATGCTAGATCTGATGGGTGGAACAAGACCCTCAATGAACCGGCGAACCCCCTCGCGGACAGTAGTAACCAAAGCCGGTGCATGCCTAGGCAACCTGGTGTAACGGATAGCATACTCTGAAACTATCATAGCATCCTGGCGCAAATGCTCAAACTCTACATGCCATGCGTCCTTGAGGCTCTGAGGAACAAACTCTCTTAGGAACATATCTGAGAACTTGGTCCAGGTCAGTGAAGCAGCCTCGTCTGGACTGTCTAACTCATAGGTGCGCCACCAATCATAGGCGGCTCCGCGAAGCTGGAAGGTAGTAAAGGAAACCCCACTAGATCCGGCTATGCCCACAGTGCGAAGAATACGGTGACACTCCTCTAGAAATCCCAAGGCATCATCTGATGCTAGTCCACTGAATACCGGAGGGTCATACTTCTTGAACCTCTCAAGTCTACACTGCTCGTCCTTTGAAGCAACTGACCCTTCCTCGGGCTGAACTGGCACTACAGGTAGTACAGGAATGATCTCTGGCACCTTCTCCACAGGAACTCGCTGCTTAGGAGTGCGGGAGGCGGGAGTCTATGCTCCTCCCCCAGCCTGGGATGTGGCTGCAGCAAGGGGAAGCAACCCTGCCTAAGCTAGAGTGGTGTACATGGACATGAACTAAGCTAATGTCTCCTGAAGAGCTGGAGTAGCAGTGGCAGGTGTCTGGACCTCGGTTGGATCTGCTGGTGGTACCTCGGCGGCAGCTCGCGCAGGTGCTCTCGCTGCACCACGTGGGCGTCCTTGGTCTCTACCCCGGCCCTGGCCTCGGCCTCTGACGGCTGTTGTAGGGGGCACGGGTGCCTGATCGTCCCGAGTAGCACGGGTGCTCACCATCTGTGAGAGAATAGAAAACAAAGATTTAGAATTGATGTCAAAATATATTGCACGACAAGGAAATCAAGGAAGTGAAGATTTTTCCAAAACAGTTACATAGCCTCTCGTAGATAAGTACAGACGTCTCCGTAATGATCAGCGAGACTCTAATAAACTGGCCTGTGTTCCATGACTCCTATGAACCTAGAGCTCTGATACCAAGTTGTCACGATCCCAGTTCGCTCTCCGTGAACATGTCGTGACGGCGCCTAGTTCCTATAACTAGGTAAGCCTAGCAATGCGGAATATCGACATAACTTGAGGAAATAATTAAGTAAAGAAAGCTGAACAATCTAAAGGGAGACTATATATAAATGCCACTTGGCATATACAACCCAAAATAACACGGAAGTCTACATGATCACCCCAAAACCCCGGAAACTCACGGGAATCACAGGCTAACAGAAATATAATACACTGCTCTAACTCCAAAATGTCTACACAACCGTAAGGAGGGATAAACTTTTCACAAAAAGCTGGAATAAGATAGAGACTCCTGGCCTGCGGATGCGGCAGATGTACCTCGAAGTCTCTGCTATGTCCCTCAACCTCGGGGATAGTGCACCTGGGTGGAGGTACCTGGATCTGCACATGAAAAGCATGCGCAGGAAAGGGCATGAGTACACCACAGCGGTACTTAGTAAGTGCCAAGCCTAACCTCGGTCGGGTAGTGACGAAGAATGTCAGGGCCCTACTGAGGTCAAACAATATAATAGGTATTTACAGTATGAAAACAGACAGTAATAATAAATATAGCAGTGAAGTAAGTCAGGTCAAACAAGGCAATAATAAAACACAAGAATAAAATAAGCACGGAGTACGAACAGCTCAATAACAATGGTAACAATGAGGATCTCCCAGGATACCGTCCTGTAGTCCTTTTCTCAACTGTCTAGTGGATCTCTCGGGATACCGTCCCGTAGTCCAACTATCAGTGTGCAGGGGGATCTCCCGGGATACTGTCTCGTAGTCCTAAAGTAAATATGCAGGGGGATCTACCGGGATACCGTCCCGTATTCCCAAAGTAAATGTACAGGGGGATCTCCCGGGATAACGTCCCATAGTCCCAAAGTAAATGTACAAGGGGATCTCCCGGGATACCGTCCCGTAGTCCCAAAGTAAATACACATAAGAAGACGTTCATAATTAGAGCGCATAAAATACAAGGCAACTAGTAATTCTAGCCTAACATGTTTCACGTAGTACAATTAAAGCAATTTAAGCAAATAGGCAATTCAGGGCAACTAGGCAGAATTTTCTAAGCTAAGATAGACTATGGTCGCAATTAAAATAAAACAGGTAAGAAAGAAATTCAGTATAAATATTTAAAATAAAATCGGATTTTCAACAATTAGCACAAGTACGCGCTCGTCACCTCACGTACGAGGCATTCAATTACAAAATATCACATCCTAAGGGGAAAGGTCCCCCACACAAGGTTTAGACAAGCCACTTACCTCGAACCTGCTCAAAATCAACTTGAAACCACACGTTTGCCACGAGTATCCGACTCCAAATGGCCCAAATATATACAATTCAATTACATATCGAAAATAACATCTCATGCAACTAATTATACTGTTTAATTCAAGCTAAGGTGCGAAATTATGTAAAATGACCAAAACACCCCTCGGGCCCACGACTCGGAATCAGGTAAAAGTTATATTTTCCGGAAACCCTTCACTCACGAACTCATTTAACCAGAAACAATCGAAATCCGATGCCAAAAACCCCACAATTTTCCAGAATTTCGGATTTGGGAAAATCTCATCCCTTCCTATGGTTTTTCCCCCATTTTTCATAATTAAACTAAAGAAAACAACGGAAATTAATGGTCTAACAATGAATTAGGATTAGGAAATGTTACCTATGATCCTTCTCTTCAAAATCCACAGAAAATCGCCAATCTTTGAGCCGTCACATGATTTTTGGAATTATGAACCAAACTCTCGTATTTTTGGAATAAAATACCCAGGCAATCCGCACCTGCGGACTTGATCACTGCACCTGTGGTACCGCACCTGCGGAAAAAGCATCGCAGGTGCGGAAGTCTCTTAAAATGCACTGGGGCCGTACCTGCGGTCGTTTGGTCGCGCTTACGGTCCCGCACCTGCGGAACCCAGGTCGCACCTGCGACCACTGGCCCAAGACTCCCCTATCACACCTGCGATCAAGGCCACCGCACCTGCGTAAAAACCTTCGCAGGTGCAACGACACCAGAAGGTGCCTGGTTCAGCAGCAACAATTTCCCAAACTTCACCCGTTAAGAATCCGAAACAACCTCGAGGACCTCGGGACCTCAGCAAAAACCACCAACCAACCTTAACACCTTATTTGAACTAGGTCGAGCCTTAAAAACACATCTTATAACATCAAAACCATCGATTATGCAAATATTCAAGCCTAGGAACTTAGGAAAATTCTAGAATTCACATCCGACGCCGAAACACGTCTAAACTTATCTGACTGACCTCAAATTTTGCACACACATCCCAAATGACATGACGGAACTACTGCAACTTCCGGAATTCCATTCCGATCCTCGGATCAAAAATTCACTATCGGACCGGAAACTCCAAAAATTCAAACTTCGGCATTTCAAGCCTAAATGAGCTATGGACTTCCAAAATACATTTCGAACACGCTCCCAACCTGGAAATCACCTAACGGAGCTAACGGAACCATCAGATTTCCATTCTGAGGCCGTCTTCACACTGCTCTGACTACGGGCAACTTTCCAACACTTAAGCTCTCCTTTAGAGACTAAATGTCCCAAAACTCTCCGAACGACCCGGCAATTCAATTAAGCAGAAATAGACTTGGGGAAAATAGTTAACAGGGGATCGGGGCGTAAATTCTTAAGACCACTGACCGGGTCGTCACGGTTTTGAAGTCAAACGACTTATGAAATAAAAGTCGACAAAAGTTGTCGCAAGTTACGTTGATAATTTTATTTAAATTTTAGGTCCAATGTTACTGAGCTTTTCTGTCAATGTACTTAAAATTACGGGGTGATCCACCCATATAATTGAATATCTACGAGTATAATTTCCAACTCATTAAAGATTTTGTTGATACGACATCGGATTAGAGAGATATTCATATTTTTGCCAGACTACGCCAAGCAGCTCCCTTTTGGGACCCACAAGGTCAGTTGAGGATTATCTTGATATATACAGTTGTATCATTTGTCTCTAAGCCCCATTTCAACCCAAATAAGACGTAAAAACTCTCTCTAGACCTCATAATAAAATCCTTAGGGTTTTGAATCAATTCCATCATCCGCAACTCAAAATCAAGAAGAGAAAACATCAACGCGATCCTTACGAGATAGGTAAGACTTTGCCATCTTCCTTTCTCCTTATAACTCGAGTTCTAGAAAGAGCTCCATAGATAAGTAAGCTTGTAACCTCTGTATTTTATCTATATAAGCATAAGTAAGGGTGTGGATCAAACGGAACAAGTTTTAGAAGCAAGAACACAAGAGGTATGTAGGGTTTTTGTTTCGTTTTCGGCATGATTTAGTTTAGCTATGTTCTAGGATTTCTTCTTGATATTTAAAGAATTGCTCAAGGGAAATTTTAGAATGTATTGTATATTTGTATAGTATTCAATTCCTTATGTGAAGTGTGGAAGAAACTAGTTTAGCTTGGAACTTCAATACACAACAAAAACAAAAAGAGCAAATCACTCATTTGGCCTATGTCATCCAGACTTCTGTTTGTTCCATTCCTTTTATGTTTTTATGTATACCTAACCCCCATATGATACTAATATATTCACCTAAGATTATGTAAGCTTAATTGTAATGTGTTGATGATGTATTATTCCTAAATCATATTTAGACTTTCATGTCATAAGTTAGCCACATAAGTCGACATTACATTCACAATTATGTTTGGTCGATCGTTTGATGCAATTATGGATAGCTGGATCTCCTTTAGTTTGTTGTTATAATATTTTTTGAGTATCCATTCCCATTTATATTATGGTGCTTGCTGGTTTTTTGGGGACATCAATTTTAGGGGAAACTCTGCCGAAATTTTTGGAAATTCAAAAAGTTGGACAAATTTTGAGTTCCTTGATTCATAATTTATTCTAGAGGGATCCTAATAAGTTAATTAACCTTAGTATCTCATGTACGTAATCAGCTTCTCCCTAAAATAGGAATAGGCTACTTCATCCAACTTATGGACGACAAGCGTCAGATTACGTTTGTGATTCCGTCTATGGTTTCCTTCATGATCTCTCGAGTCCATTATGTTGCCACATGTGTTATGCCTCATACATGCTTACATTAATTAGGTTGGGGGTATAGCCCATTATACCAGCGAGGCCTAGCGATTATATGTTGGTGGAGAGATAGCCCATAACACCAGCGAGGCCTATTGACTATATGTTGGTAGGGAGATAGCCCATAATGCCAGCGAGGCCTATTGATTATATGTTGGGGAGAGATAGCCCGTAATACTAGCCAGGCCTATTGATTATATATTTACCTACTTGGAGATATATCCCATAATGTCATTCAATCATGTTATATACACGTATATAACTACTATTTTCATTGCATGACTACACATGAGGCTAGTTAAATTTTATAGTTACCTGATTGGGGGGATATAGCCCATAACACCAGACAGGTACCAGTTCAGATAGTTATTCAGTTTTAGCACAGTTTCAGCTTAACTTTGGTTCAGTTCCAGATCAGTTGCTAGTTCAGACTCTTGTTCGGCTTTTAGCTTATATTCATATTTCCATCTTACAGTCATACTTTAGTATGCTTAACATATGCTTTTCACCTACATACTTTGTACATATCGTATTGATGTCCCTTTTGGGGCGCTACATTTCATGCCGCTCATGTAGAGATAGATCAGCGTTTGATCCACATCAGTAGGCCATCCACCAGTTGTTAGAGTCACTCTGTTTACTCCCAGAGTTACTTATCTTTTGGTATGTGTACAGTCAGCTAGTTTGGGCATGACGGGGCCCTATTCCGTCTAGTACTTCTTCAATTCATCACTCCTAGAGGCAAGTGGAAATGCACTTATGCAGTTAGTATATTTTTATATGTCTGCTTGTGTTAGCCTTGTCAGCTTTGAGGACAAGGTTCATCTCTATGTCTTGCAACATTGCACTATGTTTAGGGGTGGCCATCAAATTGACCAATGCTTAGTTCAATGGACTGGATTTCCTAAATTAGATGCTACCTGGGACGATAAGATAATTTTGCTTCAAAAGTTCCCTACCTTGAACCTTGAGGACAAGGTTCATCTCTATGGGGATGGAAATGTGATGAACTCACAGGAGATACTAGAGGGTACTAGACGCAGTGCACGTACCATACACCCTCCCATATATTTGGAGAATTTCGTGGTCCCCAATCCAAATAAATGTCAAGGTTTGCAAAATCTGTTAGAGGTAGTGGAGGACTCACAAGTTACCATCTGATGCAACTAATGCTTCTATAAATATCGAGTAAGGCTAGAATGATAGGATTATGTATAAACTTGAGTATTTTCTTTTTGGCTAGTTTTTTTCTGGAACCCTTCCCCCTTTCTTTACTGTTTAATAGCCTTTTTCAGTGTAATTTTCCTAGTCCAGTTCTTAGATCCTTCACTTCAATTATATCTTGAGTTCAATCAATACAAGTTCATACCAATTTGGTGCTCTCGTTGACCCTCTCCTCCCAATGACAATAGGTGACGGAGCTCTGACGACTCGCCTGAAAACTTTGGATGTCGCCATGAAATTGGTTCATGACTAGCTTGCTATTCATGCCCAAAATATTGAGAACATTAATGCTACCCTGCAGGTTCAACAGTCCCTGTTTCAAGATATCTTGACCCAACTTGCTCAGATGCAAAACCAGCCTAAAAACCAAACCGCCCCAAAAAATACCTTACAGTTAAACCAAAACCTACTGGGCTTTTTGGCATAGATAGAGCGGCTACCATAGATCTACCCCGATTTAATAGTTCAGACGCTATGAGTTGGATTTTTCAAGCTAATCGATATTTTGACTTTTACAACATCGCTGTTGAAATCGTGTTAGTATCTGTCCGTTCTATTTGGAGGGTGGCGCTAGAGATTGGTATCAATGGATGTACAACAATCACCAACTCTTCAATTGGAATCACTTTTCCTGGTCATTACCCTAGCAGAGTGATTTCACTCCTGGTCATTACCCTAGCAGAGTGATTTCTTATGCTAAGGCTCGTCGCATGGTTGAGAAAGGATGTTTGGCTTATTTGGCTCATATTCGTGATTCTGATGCTGAGACTTCTTCAATAGAGTCAATGCCTATTGTTCGGGAGTTTCCCGAAGTGTTTCCTGCAGCCTGCCGAGGATGCCACCCGACAGGAATATCGATTTTTATATCGACGTTGCTCCGGGCACTCAGCCCATTTCTGGCACTCAGCCCATTTCTATTCCTCCATACCGGATGGCCTCACCAGAATTGAAAGAACAGTTGCAAGACCTGCTTGATAAGGGTTTCATCAAGCTTAGTGTCTCGCCCTAGGGTGCACCGGTTTTGTTTGTAAAGAAGAAGGATGGATTGATGAGGATGTGTATAGATTATCGGCAGTTGAATAAAGTTACTATCAAGAATAAATATCCATTGCCGAGAATTGATGATTTATTTGATCAGCTTCAGGGTGCCATTGTGTTTTCAAAAATTGATTTGAGACTGGGCTACCATCAGTTGAAGATTAGGGCGTCTGATGTTCCTAAAACAGCCTTTCGGACAAGGTATGGGCATTATGAATTTTTGGTGATGTTTTTTGGCTTGACTAATGCCCCAGCAGCCTTTATGGATTTGATGAATCGAGTTTTCAAGCCTTATCTAGATTCTTTCGTAATCGTGTTCATTGATGATATTCTTATATACTCCCGCAGTCGGGAGGAGCATGAACAGCACATCCGTATAGCACTCCAGACCTTGAGGGATAATCAGTTGTATGCAAAATTTTCAAAGTGTGAATTCTGGTTAGATTCAGTAGCTTTCTTGGGTCACGTCGTATCAGCAG